>JANZXR010000170.1:34990756-35023862 GCA_027575705.1 Erythroxylum echinodendron | reverse complement strand
TACTGAGATTCCTAGTCTCTCTCCCTTATATGCACATTCTTTATGTCAAGATATTTTCCACTTGGCTGTACTTCTTGTAGGCATTATAGACATCATCATCATCATCCCCTTCTTCTTGTTCTTCTTTGTCACTTTTACTGTTCTGCTTGGGTTCTTTGGATGCTTCAAAGATTTAGTCATTATGTGGAGTGGACATGTTGGGACATTGGATTTCTTGTTTTTGTTTCCATTGAAGCTGATTAAAACCTTTTGGTTGAGCGGAATGGTAACTTGAATTACCATTAAGTGAAGGAACCTTGCACTTATCTTTTTGTATATCCTTGTAAGTTTACGAGTTCAAACATGAAGCTGTTATTTTATTGAGATTTAGGTATTATCTTTGATTACAGGTGCTTCAGAACCGAATGGAAGTTTTGAGGGACGAGAGAACAGTTCCAAGAAAGGTATTTGTTTGCTGGAGCTAAGACGCACTGGGATGGTACATTGGAGTGCCTGTAGTCGAGGGTCTATTGACCAGCATGAAGAAAGCAACCATCAAGAATCATGCAACATTGTCAAAGAAGAATGCAAAGATGAAGAAGAAGCTGTGGCAGTAGAGTCTCATGGTTTGCCTGAATCGCGCAAGAGAAAGCGCCGTAACCTCAACCAAGTTAAAGAGACAGAGACTGCAGGGTGTGCAAAAGACAGTCCTAATAGGACATCTGCGAAGAATAAGCGTCGTAGCCTCAACCAAGTGAAAGACACAAGGGCTGCAGGATGTACAAAAGGGAGTCCAAACAGTGTATCTTCCAAACTTAAGCAAAAGAAGCATGAAAATTGCAAACCAGTTCACAAGAAAAAGGAAAATTTCATTGATAGATGGTCCATAGAAAGGTAATGACTGGATCCTCTTCTTATTCTTGCTATAATCAAGTTGATATGTCATGTATGGCTATTCCATTTGATATGTCATGTATTGCTACTCCATTTAAAGGTATAAGCTGGCTGAGAAAAGAATGTTGGAGGTCATGAAAGCTGAAGGGGCTGTCCTTGACAATCCCATTTCTCGGCCCGTGCTGAGAATGGCAGCTCGTAAACACATATGTGACACGGGGCTCTTAGACCATTTGTTGAAACACATTGATGGGAAATTGGCGCCAGGTGGCTTAGAACGCTTCCGTCGGTGTTACAACACTGATGGTATAATGGAGTACTGGCTGGAGAGTGCTGACCTTGTTAGTATCAAACGTGAAGCTGGGCTACCAGATCCAAATTATGGTCCCCCAAGCTGGCTAAAACCTGTTGGTGACAACTTCCGAGATTCCATTTGTGCTGGAGAGTTGAGACTGCTTAAGGGAGAGCTAGCAAAAATGAAGAGGTAATGAAAGGAATTTAATTAAAAATAGAATTGGGTAATTTTTTTTGTAGATTAGGTGAGTCCACTTCTTTGTTAATGTTCTTCCCCTTCAGGGATATGGAGGAGCTTGTATCCAAGAAACAAGAAGAAGATCAATCGAGTCCAATTGAGGTTGGTGTTGAATTAAGGTGTTGCAAGATGATTAGGATTGCTGGTCCAGTCCTCATTTGATTTGTTTCTCTTCTTAGGAGATGCACAAGGAATTGGTGAAGTGGAAAGGTAAGACTGACCATCAGCTAATGGAGATCTCAAGTTCATTGAGTAGTATGCAGGTATCAATTGAATGCTTCATGTTATCTTTTCGGCTTCTTACCTTTTGTTGGCTTGTGTCAGTCCAGCTCCAGGAAGTTTCCATTTGTAATTTTTTCTTGGAACAGGACATGTATAGAGAGCTGGTGATTTGGAAGTCCAAGACTGAAAAACAGCTTAAGGAAATTACAGATTCGCTGAGCAGTCTGCAGACATCAAAGCAATGTCCTGGCTTCAGTCCAGCATCTGAAAGATGGGAAGACTGGTTGGAGAGCACTAATTTGGACAGTATTCAGGGGGACGATTTTGCATCTTGGTTTGAAAGCACTGATCTTGTCAATACTCGGCTGAATCCTTTAGTCCAAGGAAGTTATTCAGCTCCACAACCTTGGTTGAAGCCTTTTGATAGTCTCCCTCAGGATATATGCACTAGAGAGCAGCAGCTTTTTAAGGAGGAAATGACAAAGATGAAGAGGTAACAAAATTTGATCCCTCATCTTGAAAGAAGGGTTACGCAATGTGATTGATCAACTTTCAGGACAGTGGATGTATCCAAAAGAAAACGAGACCCTGTTACCTTCAATCTCAGTTGTGCTTATTTTGATTTTATTAACAGAAACATGCAAGAACTGGTAACCTGTGCTGGGGAGGAAGCTCAAGTTAATGTGACAACAGATTCATATGGCACTGTGAATTCAAAGTTAGATTATGGCAGCTCATTTCTTCTTTTTCAGGTAATATTTGTTATTGGTTATCAGTTTTCTTATGCATATTTGACTAAGATCACTTGTTTATCTCTGCATTTACAGGAAATGTTCAAGGATATGGTGAAATGGAAAGCTAAGGTGGAGCAACAGATGCTACAGATTTCAAATTCTGTTATCACATTGGAGGCGTCAAGGAAAATATGGTAAACGAAGCTTATGAAATGAAGATGTAGCAAATAGGAAAGAATGTTCTTGATAGAGTAGTTAGTCAGCTTTAGAGTAGGATTAGATTTTTTGTACAGGTTTTGGAGGCTGAACACATGAGCTCCTGGAATTTCCAAATCATCAAACCAACAACAATACCAACAATCTAATTTTATTGGCTATATAATTACTTCTACTTACATATGAACTACTAAAAATTTCGCCATGGTTCTCTGATCCTAGGCAATTGGCCAAGTAGGACAATCTTGGTATATACTTATTCGCAGGAATACAAGCTTTGTTAACACTATGATCAGTATCCTTTTTATTTGCATTTCCTAGACTGGTGAAAGTATACCTATATTATGTAGACTGGATAGTGAAATGCTCATTCTTCCTCGTCATGAAACTGAAAGCATATCTCATTCCCTTCTCTACTAACTACTATGCGAAAATGGTGCATTAGTGATAGCATGAGTTGGGGTAGGCCTCCAACCAGAGTTGGCGTTTTTGTTGTGTAATGGATAAAGCCTGAATTAAGTTTGGAAGATCTAGCCTAATATTTGTTCAGATTTTGGGTTGAAATTTATGGGCCATGATCAGGTACATTGACATATATAGATATGTCTCAGATACCCTCTTATGTTGCTAACAACCTTGGGATCTTGCTTTAATGGATTCTCTTTAATAATTACATTAAAAGGGAATTTTTTATATTTTGACTTGCAAATAGCCTATTAATGTTATGAAAGCATATATGTATGTATGTATGTATGCATGTATATTGTGATTTTTTTAATGTAAAACAAACATTTATAATGAGAGGCAAAAGCATCACATAAGTAGTTGAAGGCCACACCATGTCATTAAACTAAAAACCTTCTCATAAGTGGCATATACTAATAAACTTCTCATAAATGGCATATCTATATCAACAGATATTATTTTAAAACAATACCTTTGACCCTAGCAAAAGAAGAAAAAGAGTTCGGGTTCATTGACTCATTTTATAGAATTTGATACATTTAAACTAAAATTAGTCTAATTCTAAGCAGACTTGGCAATAGTACCAAGTCTTAAGCAGGGCCTTGGGCTCAATTTTTGGGTTAATCGAGCTTTGGGCGGAGTTAAGAGCCGAGTTGCCTAATTTCAGCCGTCCTTGAGGCCTAATTGGATGAGCAAAACAATATCATTTTGTTAAAAATTACATTGCTTTGATTTTTTCCAAAAAATAAAAAGTCAAGCTTGTTGGCTCAGGTTGGGCGGCCCCAAACTCAATTAGGCTAGAGCTTGGGCCCAAGGTAGCATAAGGCAGGCTTGATCTATTAATATTCTTAAGTACTAAAATTTCATGAAATTATATAAAAAAGCTACGTATAATATGAAATATTAATGAAATAAATATGCTGTCGTATACCTACTTGAGAGTAGCTTATCATACCTAATTATGACCAACTCCATATACTTACAGATCAAATTAAAAGTATTAATTTTTTAAATTTTTAAATTTTAATAA
The DNA here is from genome assembly GCA_027575705.1 of Erythroxylum echinodendron. NCBI lineage: Eukaryota > Viridiplantae > Streptophyta > Magnoliopsida > Malpighiales > Erythroxylaceae > Erythroxylum > Erythroxylum echinodendron. Next base: position 35,019,790 of record JANZXR010000170.1, on the reverse strand, counting down.
AAATAACAATAAAATATATCTAATATAAATATCACATATGAATTAATTAAAATGTTAAACTTTTATGCTTGATTCAAATGTGATTTAAATTAAACAAAAATAATAATAACATCAACCCTGTAAAAATCTCGTTGTAATTGATTTAAATTAATAATTTTAAATTATTAGTTTAAAGTAAATTTAATAATTTTAAAATTAGATTGAACGTTTATATTAATAATTGATTCACGTATTTTATATACTAGGCTTATTTAAATTTCAGTTTTAATAAAGATTTAGAAAAGATGATTTTTTTAAATTAAAAATTATGAAAATATTTTAACATCTTAAAATCCCACAGTTCCAGAGGGTGGTTAATTCGGCGCTGATTTTACATGTTCTCGTAACTGTATTTTAACCACGCTTTTGAGGTCTTGGAAGATTAAAGTGATAAAGAGAGTACTGTCTGAAACCATAGGACACCACCACACAAACACGGACACTGCCCATGCCCATCGAAAAACATGAAAAAGGGAATTAAAAAACACACCTAAACTTGTCAGATTGATGTTAGAGAGAGAGAGTGTGCTGTGAATAAGACTTGTCAGATTGATGTTAGAGAGAGAGATTTTGCTGTGAATAAGACTTGACAATTGAGCGTTGATACTCCTTCGGGTAGATGGAGAGAGGACGTTGAACAATGAATGCCAAAGAGACACTAAAAAAGAAAAAAAAGGTTCAATCGAATGACCAAGTCTTAGCCTTTATCATTTCTTTAAAGAAAAAGAGTGAGGTGTGGGGTTGGGGGAGTTACGAACTTGAGACCCAAAGACTCTTCCTTTTTCTTCTTGGCAATCCAAAGATTCAATCTTTCGATCGAAAGATTGAATCTGTGATTTTCTCTTTAAAGGGTCTTTTTTTTATCCCCCTGTCATAACCTGCTCTTGAGATTCTCCGATATTGGTGATGGATAATCCATCAACTCCTGCAAGCTCATCAACTTGCTCTACACCCACAAAACTTAAATGGGTTCTTCCCTACAGAACAGAGAATCTCCGAGACCACTACATCATCGGTAGGAGGCTTGGGCAAGGCCAGTTTGGCACCACATACCTTTGTACCCACAAGTCTACTGGCCAAAACTATGCTTGCAAATCCATTCCCAAGCGCAAGCTTCTTTGTAGAGAGGACTATGAAGATGTTTGGAGAGAAATCCAGATCATGCACCATCTCTCAGAGCACCCACATGTGGTCAGGATCAGAGGGACATATGAGGATGCCTACTGTGTGCACTTGGTTATGGAGCTTTGCGAGGGTGGCGAGCTATTTGATAGGATAGTGAAGAAAGGTCATTACAGTGAGAGAGAGGCTGCTAAGCTGATCAAGACCATTGTTAGGGTTGTGGAGGGTTGCCATTCTCTTGGTGTCATGCACAGAGATCTTAAGCCTGAGAACTTCTTGTTCCTTAGCGTCGAAGAGGATGCTGCTCTTAAAGCCACTGACTTTGGCCTCTCTGTATTCTACAAACCAGGTTCAATTCTACTAGTTCTTGGTCTGATTTTTGGTTCTGTTTTCTACCAATCAGAGTGAGATCACCTTAGAGATTGGTTTCTCCATCCCAAGTTCTATAAATAGTTGTATCTATGAAGTAACTAAACCATGTTCTAAATTCTAAGAAAAACCAGTGACTGTTAGGTCCCCAGAATATTCTATCTGGTACAAAATCAAAGATTCCTAACATAAGTACTAAGATGCTGCCGCCTTTTCTTTATGAATAATGAAGAAGCTACTAATTTAGTTGTCTTTGATTAACTAATCTGGCTTGTGCTTGGGAAGGCCCACGTTGATCGAGAGGTGCTTGGCCTATTAAATTCTCTTTTGTTGATCTACTAATCATTTAGGCAATAGCTTTGACTATAAGATTACTAGCAGGTTGTTTCTTTGAGAATTACTAGCAGATTGTTTGCAATACCTAGTCAGGAGTCTTAGAATTATTGTAGTCTGAAGCTTAATATGCTTTAGGGGAAAGTGCTGTTAAGGTAATCCTAGATTTTGTATGAACTAGACTTGATTGTAGAAATTCTAACCATGTTTCTTTCCGTCTTTAGTTTTTTCTCCAATCTTCTTGTTACTCTAGGATTCATGATCCTTCATGTCAAATCTTCTGGATATACCTATAAACAATCTACTATGGACCCTTCTACATCCAATACAAGTGTTCACATTAAGTTATAACATGTCCATAATCTATTTTATATGCATCATGAAATATTTACACAAGCCATTTATACTATGGTTAGAACTTATTGATTTATGAGAAAAATATTTTGATCTTCAATAAGCATCTTAATTTGTTTCCCTTCATCAAATGTCATTATCATTCTGGTGACTCTCAATCTGATACTATCTCCTTGCATGTTTTCTTTTTTTCCCAATGCTGTAAAGGTGAATACTTTTCTGATGTTGTTGGAAGTCCGTACTATGTGGCACCTGAGGTGTTACGCAAATATTATGGACCCAAAGCGGATGTTTGGAGTGCAGGGATCATTCTATACATCTTATTAAGTGGGGTGCCACCCTTTTGGGCAGGTAAACATCCTCAAATGTATAAATTGATAAGGGAGTCTGGGTCAACTAGAATGAGGAAAAGAATTTTCTTTACTTCTAATACACAGTAAGGACTTTACTTCTTCATCCTTTTTTCTTTCAGAAACTGAAACAGGGATCTTTCGGCAGATATTGCAAGGAAAACTGGATTTGGAGTCTGAACCATGGCCTAGCATTTCTGACAGTGCCAAGGATCTTATAAGAAAAATGCTTGAACGGAATCCAAAGAGCAGGTTGACTGCCCATGAAGTTTTATGTAAGTCGCACTAGAAGTGTAACTTTTAAAAAGTTCTAGAAAACAGTGTTGGATTTATGTCATATTTATGATGTTCACACAATCTTTTACTTCAGGCCACCCTTGGATTGTGGATGACAGAATTGCCCCAGATAAACCTCTTGATTCTGCTGTTTTGTCACGGTTGAAGCACTTCTCTGCAATGAACAAGCTTAAAAAGATGGCTTTGCGGGTAAGGATCTTGTAGCAAGCGTAATTATGAAATTCAATTAGGTTATGAGCAGATAAACTCAGATGAAGAGATTTTATTCTGCTATTCATATTTTGCAGCCTGATATTGTTTTCTTTAGAGGTGCTCCACAGTTTAAAATGTGATGATTATGAACAGATTAGCTAATCCTTCTGGATGAATATTCCTTCTGTCGCACATCTTGGGGCAAAACCTTGACGCCTGTCTACCTTCACCACCACTTTTGAATTCTTTCTTCTATAGATTGTTTTCCACCCTCTTCTCTCATTGTGTTATATTCTAATTTTCTGACATAGAATAGTGATAATTAGGTTTAGCTGACTAAGTGGTTCATGCAAGGAAGAATAATTGTTTAGTTTCTGATATATTAATAGAGATGAGAATCCATGTCATGTAGATATAGTTTCTGATATATTAATAGAGATGAGAATTCATCTCATGTAGATATTCTTTCTCCTTCTGATTTAAGTTCTAGCGATGTATTTGTTGCCATATTCAGAATTATACGTTGTAGTGGTGGTATCATGTGATTGTTCATACTGTTTTTGTACTAAATTAGGTCATAGCTGAGAGGCTTTCAGAAGAAGAGATCGGCGGTTTGAAAGAATTGTTCAGGATGATAGACACTGACAATAGCGGAACAATAACCCTTGATGAATTGAAAGAAGGCCTAAAGAGAGTAGGCTCTGAACTAATGGAGTCTGAAATAAAAGATTTGATGGAAGCAGTAAGATAACAGATTTCCAACCTTACAATGAGTAACTTTGACATCAACTTGTGATATCTTCTTGATTGGGAATATGTTCTTGTGGATGCTTTACAGGCTGATATTGACAATAGCGGAACAATAGACTATGGAGAATTTCTTGCTGCCACCTTGCACTTGAATAAGTTGGAGAGAGAGGAAAACTTAGTATCTGCTTTCTCTTTCTTTGACAAAGACGGTAGTGGTTACATAACTATTGATGAGCTACAACAAGCCTGCAAAGAGTTTGGCCTGAGTGACCTCCACCTTGATGAAATGATTAAAGAAATTGATCAAGATAATGTAAGCTTATTCTTTTGTTATTAACTTGCTATAAGCTTTTACTCTCATAAGGAAGTTCCTGATATATAATCAACCACATTTTCAGTTTTGTGTTTTGCATAAGATTCATTCATTTCATGAACACATACTGTTATGACCACTGGTTGTAAATTGTTCTGCAGGATGGACAAATAGATTATGGAGAATTTGCTGCGATGATGAGGAAGGGCAATGGAGGAATAGGGAGGAGAACCATGAGACGAACAATTAACTTGGGGGATGCATTTGGGCTTACAAGCAATTGAGCTAGGAATTTAGTATGATTTATGTTGTAAATTATCTTGATCCTCAGGTGGGTCAATTGTCTCTGTTGCTTCTGCTAATATGAGTACTGAGGAACTCATTTGAGTACTGATGCATTGTTCTTATTACTGATATTAGCAGAATGCAGATCGAGGGCTAGTTAAAAGCTTTGGAATCTTGTAGGAAACTGAAGTTAGAAGTAAAGTTAGAAGTAAACAAACAAAAGAATTTGATAAATGATATAAGGACGAAAACAAAGATGCTTCCTTTCTGTGTTCCTATTGACACTTGCCATCAAATTTGTACTTACAATCGGTAAAAAGAGTTGGCAGGTAAGTTGCATGTAGAGATTTCTCCAGTAATTCCTACTTTTTGCTTGCCAAGTTACGTAGAGGAATAAAAGCATTTGAAGATAGAAAATAAAGAGCTTCAAGACACAATAAATTCTCTGCTGATTCCCACTGGAAGAAAATCATTCCAAGTTATTAGCAGACATCAGTAAATTTATGGTGGAGTAACCGAAAAACAGATGATTCATTTGTTTATTACCAGGACGTTTCCAAGTTATTAGCTGACATCAGTAAATTTAAGGTGGAGTAACCAAAGAACAGATGATTCATTTGTTTATTACCTGGACGTTGACACTCACAATACTTAGTAAACTAAGATCCTTTCTTAACACACTAAAGGATGAGACATTGAATGAACCATGTAAGCTCTGCTCAAACTTAACCTGAACAAGACCCGTCTTACGTACGCCATTGAAGAAAACTAAGCTTCTGCAAAATGCAAACTTAAGAATTCACACCCTCCTGGTGCTATAAATACACGCTCATCAACCCCCATACCTTCACAAGAAAGAAACTAATAATCATATATACTATACAGATGGCAAATCTATCCCTTCAATTCTCCTTCTCAGTTCTTGCAGTACTGATATACTGCTTGAGTTGAGCTTCTGTCATTTGGCTATGGCAACCTATTACTCAGGAGTAGCAACTTATCAAAATGGTGACATTGTTCGTAAGTAGTAATTGGTTCTTTAACATTGTTCGTAAGTAGTAATTGGTTCTTTAATCTGTTATGTTTCATGTTATGTTAGCAGATGATGTGATAAACTATCTAGTACTGTTGTTTCTTGTCTAGCTAACAGCTGCTTCAGGAATCACGATCAAGGCGTATTTGGAGCTAGACTGAGAGCTGGATTATATGATAATGCGTGTAACCATTACTACAAAGTGAAGTGTGTAGGTGATTCCTCGTGCAATGGGGTTACAAGGGAGGTGAAGATTGCAGACATCTGCCACGACTGTTCAACCACATTCGTATTACCATACGAAGCTTTTGCCAAGATTGCGAATCCTAGCTCATCTCAGATAAACATCGTATATGAATACGTAAGTTGACATCAAATTCTTCAACTTCTGCTAATTTCTTTTCATTAGAAGTAGCAAACTGCATAATCTACAATATTAACTCAACTTGTTGGTTAATGTTGAATCTGCAGCAATTTTGGATTGTGATGATCGTCTGCAGAAATCGATGGAATGCTTCTTTTCTCTACAAATAAAACTCAGCAGGAGCCTGGAGGGACTTTAACTGGTGCAGCTGATCACGTCACGCGTAGTTGTTAGTTTCACCTTCCATTGTAATAGCTATAGTTGCATAAACATATATTATATGATACTTTTCAGTTACTTCCGTCACGGATATGCTTTCATTTTCTTATATAAACATCAAATCCTGGAGCTTGTGAGAAGGGTTTTAGAGGGAAATATTATTTGGATTTTGCATGGGAATTTGGTGGGTGAGAACCCAACCAAGAAAGAAGAACAATAAGATTAAAAAAAAAAGAAAGCATATGATAATTTTATTACAACGTTAAGAAACCCTTTTTTGTGTCCGGAATAGGAATAGGAATCAGAATCAGAACTAGTTCCCGTCTCTCTTTAAGTAAACCAAACTAGCCCTTCTTTGTCCTTGACATGAATTTCTAAGAAAACCTGCCAAAACGAATGTGTACCAGAAGAATGATATGTAACAGAAACTCTGTAAATTTTGTTACCACTTCCTGATCTGACCAGGATCACTAAGAGGGAAGATGTTCTTCAAAACCTTGACGACCTTAGTCACGCTTTGTGATGATAATGGTCTACTAGGTTGTCGTCGACGTTGCTGATGATGATACTTCAACCTATACCCTCTTTTGCTCTTCCAACAACATTTCTGTTGCTTGCCTGACTCATCAGAATTCGACCCAGTTTTAGTTTCAATCTTATTATTCTTACCTGATCTCTCTGATACTGATAATCGACTCTCATGATCTTTCTCCAAACAAGAAATCCTCTGACGAACTAACTCCTCGTTGAAGTCTTCCCATAACATGTCCATCTTCTCATCATAGCAGTAGGAAAAGCTTTTCCTTTCAAGATCTAAAGCTTCTTTCTTGTTGCTGCTTTGTCCACCTTCATCAGGATAAACTACAGAAGATATCCGCCATAAAGAAGGTGATATCAAAAAGCTTGGAGTAGATAGGTTGTTGATCTTGGGAAAGCTGAAATCTTCAGACACCATGACTTTACTCTCTCAGCTCAAAGACACAAAAAAGAGATGAAACCCTGTAACAAAAGATGGGTTCTTGAAATATGAACAAGTGAAGCAACTTAATGACAGAAACGGCGGAGACTGTTAAAAAACCGGAAGAAAGGAAAAACAAATGAGACAGAAACCACAGACCAGAAGCATAAGAAAGATTTGAGTGAAAAAATCATCTAAAAACACTGGTTTTTTGATCCACACACTCAGAAAAAGAACATGAAGTGATAAGAAATGTTTCTTATATTATGTAGGAATTATTTTCGAATCTAACAGCATTTATTGCATGGATCCTAATGTTACCTGTCAACTACCTTATTTCCTTACATTAACACTCCTCAACACTTGTACATAAAGTTGGCATTTTGGTTACGAGAACAAAATTCAAATTTTGGGTAGTCTAGCTTAAAAAGTTTTGAAATTTTCAACTTCATTTAATCGAAATTTAACCTAAATTGTTAAAATATCTATAAATTTAGAAAAGTTTGAAACCTTATCGGGCCAAATCCGGGCCCAAATGCTACTTAGACACCACATTACTATTTCTTGTTCTTTGTGGATAAACTTATCCTAGGCCTCATTCAATGTATACAATGTCAAGGGAAATAAAATAATTTTCAACATTTATTTTCAAGTTTATGGGCAAATAGTAAGAACTGAATATAAGTCTTAAACAAAGAGGCTCCATTTACCTTCAAAGCTATATATATATATATATAATTACAATATGTGTGTGTGTGTGCATATATATATATATATATTATTACAATATGTGTGATATATATATGCACACATACATATTGTAATAATGGCAAAAATACCATTTTACAGTCAAGTTTTTTACTTATCTCAACACAGGAAAGAAGAAAAAAAAATTTAAAAAGGGAAGAAGACCCAATTGTTAGTCAAAAGAACACTCCAAAAAATTAAAAAAAATCACAAAAAAATGTAATTTAGAGTATAAATGTAAGTTTAGAAAACATTTCTGAACATATTTGTAGGACCAAAAAAGAGATAAAAGTGGCCTTTCTTAGTTTTCCCCACCATACACACACACACACACAGACATAAATGTTTTCCATTGTTCTTTGTCAGCTGCTCCTCGAGTTTCTTGGTATTCTATTTTCTAGTTTTCTCAACACAATATAAAAGAGCAATCTTTCTGGCAATCCATTTACAGTAGATATCCTCTATTTGGTTCTCCTAAATCTAAATGCAATGCATTGCATTTAAATATGTATGGAAATGCACATTCTAACAAACCATGGGCGTCAGATACTTATATCTGGATAGTACTTGACATTGAAGAAAGCTATAGTTTATTAGAAACATGAAGACCAAAAAAATTTTGACAGAGGGACACAGCAGTCTGAAGCATATATAGATTGAGTTATGAGTTGTGATAAGCATATAGAGAATTGTTCATAAGCATTTTACCATTCACATTGTTGGCCAAATTCTAGCAATCTTTTAGGAGAAGGTAGTAGCCCCTTGGATCTACCATATTAGCCTGACAATGAAGATTAGGCCGATTTTAGGAATTGACACCAAGATAGCAACTGAATGTTCAGAAGTTGATTCTGTTAATAGCATGCGCTTTCCTTCAAGTGCTTAAGTTCTAGCAAATCATACATTGCTGTAATGGATCACAGGTTAGAGGCGAAATCATTAGCAAACAGTTCATTCTAAAAGAAAAGCATACATGAACAAACCAGCAAGGCAATGTGCGGCGGATTGTAAGCTTTTAACTACTTTGTTCAAACAGATACGTGTGCTTTTCAAGAGTTTGTGCAGTGTTTGCGGGCCTCCCAAAGAGTGATGCAGCTCAAGGACAGTACCTACAAAGTTTTCACGCATGAGGAGGTCAGCATCTAGACTACATGGAAGAAGGCAATACCTAAGGCCCAATCTTGAGTAATCAAACCTCCAGTCCACTTCAGACCTTGTACATCACCCACCGTATCTTCCAAGTCCTGTGGGAACCCCTTCTACAGTTTTCTCTAAACTATCAAAGCAGGAAAGCAAAAACGAAGAATCAACGGCTTTTGCACTAAACAGTAAGGAAGAAGAAAAGGCACTTAAGAGAAGTGATTTTACTTACGGCCTTCACCCAGACATAAACCAAGATCATCGGAACCAGAGTTAGTGACCTTGATCCCATTGACATCCCCCAGAACTAATGACAAAATGTGACTTCAAAAATGAATTTCTAGATCTAATTGTCCACCGTTACATAGTACAACATCTAATGCCAACATATATAAAGCATTTGAAATAGTAGCAGATACAATAGCATAACTCTTTTATCTTTGAATACTAATGTTTGTGTTCCATTTTGCACTTTGCTTGGCATTCCCAAGCTATTCTATTACAATAATTATGCCACATGAAAGTAATAAATGAGGATAAGAAAGTCTATGCATTGAAAATAGGATTGGAGTTAAAAATGCAACTATTTCATCAACATTCAGAAAATGTGATCAGATGCAGGAAGCTGAACTCTTTAGTATATCACTGACGAGCATCATCATATAGAAGATCGATATTTTAAAAGTGATTGCATTGAAGTGGCAAAAGAGTAGCCCTAATGAAAACATTGCACAGGAATAGTTGGAGAGACCAAATATGTATCAATGATCAAGTTGGGAGACAACAATGCTATTGGTCTCTTTTACTACTCAAGTGACCGTACTCATATTTCTTATTTACATTTTAATCCCTTAAATATAACAATCAATGGTCAACATCAAATATCATCAATTACCTCATTTGTTATAGACATATAAGCCAATATGCTATCCACATGTCTATATATATATATATATGATCTCAAACCATTTATCTCATGGTTATTTTGTTTCTTTAAGCTTCACATTAGTCATATGTAAACGGCAACAACAGTGATTTTTAGAGTCCCAAATTAACATTATGTTAGACAGAGATTCTTCCTAATAAATTCAATCAAATATGAATGTGAATATTATAGCTAATCCACTAACTGTATAATTATGTTGGATGATAACAAAAAACAATAACAGGTTTCAGAATCATTACAACTCCCAGGCCTTTGGGTGGAAGCATGTGCCTGACATCTTGAAATATTGGCGTGCTGCAGAAACCATACCAAGTTGAAACTGCAAAGAGCAAGCAGAACCAATCATTACTCCAGTCATACAGGACCCTATTTTAGGTCTTTCTTAGTAAATTACATAAGAAGTACCCTATAATCTAACTGGTCTGTCAGGATTAAAGCCCATAATGAGGACATGCACAAGTTCTTTCAACTACTCCATCTGCTGAGCGAACAAGATTTTGTATCTGGCCTATCAGTGTTAGATGTATACATATTAGAATTCATCATTTACTGAAGTTAAAACTAACAGTAGCTTATGACCCCATGTGCTCAGCTCACCAAGAAGCAGGTAGAAAGCACTAAATCCATACTTGATATTGTAGATAATCGGTGGAGGAGCAATTCTGAGAAAAATAATAGTGTATCTGACAGCCGAAAGCAATTCAGTTCTTCGTATGGAAACCAATAAGTTGGTGTTTTCTAAAGCAACTCATCTTTAATTCACTTGATACTCTAGAAGCTGAAGATTAACTGTTCACTTAACTTGAATGGATTTTTTATGTGTTGATCTAGGACACCTAGCACACTGAAAATAGTGCTTCTCTCAGGGTGACAAGAATCGCTGGCAACAAATAAATTATTTATCCTCTCAACTTCAATCCAACTACACCCAGCTGGTTTTTTTAGGTCTCTTATCTTCATCAGTTTTCTTACTTCCATGACCTCGTCCCATTTAGCATCAGCTGCATATAGGTTTGAAAGGACAACATAGTTCCCAATGTTGCTTGCTTCAATTTGAAACAAATGATCTGCCACAAATTTTCCCAATTCAACCTCATGGTGCATCCTGCAGGCACCCAACAATGTCCCCCATACATCTGCATTAGCTTCAATGGGCATTCCCGTCACAATTGAATACGCATCATTAATTCGACCTCCTCGAGCAAGGAGATCCACCACACAAGAGTATTGCTCCATAGTTGGTTTCATTCCATAGAGCTTCTCCATGGAGTAAAATATCTTCAACCCTTCATCAATTAGACCAGAATGACTACAAGCAGACAAGACGGCAGTGATGATAACATGATCTGGCTTCACATTCGACTCGTGCATACAAGAGAAAACTTTAAGTGCATCTTCCCCCATGCCATGCATAGCATAACCACTAACCATTGCAGTGAACATGACAAGATCCTTATTTGGGTTCGATTTGAAAAGCTTGAAAGCACTACCAATGCCGCCACATTTTGCATATACATCTAGCAAAGCCGCCTCCATGTGCATATCCTCAAAACAAGATCTAATAACATATCCATGACACTGCCTCACCAAGTATAATGAAGCAATTTGAGTACATACTGGAAGGAGACCCATTATAGTAACTGTATCAGGCTTCATTCTTCGAGCTTGTAATTGATGAAAAAGATCAAGAGCTTGCTCATTGCAATCATTTTCAGCATAAGCTCGGATCATTAAGTTCCAAGTAGTCAGGTCTGTAGCATGCATCCTGTTAAAAATCATGCATGCTTCATCAACCAATCCACTACTTACATAGCCTGAGATCAATGAGTTAAAAGAGATCAAGTTCCTGTTTTCTGATAAAGTCTGGAAAACCTTAAATGCATACTCAATGTCATCGAATTTGGCATACGCATCAAGTAATGCATTTTCAAAAGTAGGTTCTACATCACATGATGAAAGACCACACCGAATTGAAAAACCATGAGTCTCTTTCACTTTATTTAGTTCTGAAACATTAAAGCAAAATTGCAATATGGCTAAAATTGTAATGTAGTCAGGTCTGATTCCTTCTTTAAGCATCCACTGGAACAGTTCTACAAATTGAGTGTCACGTCTACCTTCTACAAAGGCATCAAGCATAGAGTTCCATGATATAATGTCTCTCCTACAGATCATCAAGAATGTGTAATATGCAGCTTCTGTCTCACCACATTTAGCATAAAATTTGACAAGGGCATTGCCAACAGATGTATCCTGATATAAGCAAAAATGTCGGAGAACATAGCCATGGATCTCTCTGCCCAACTGCAAATGTTTGAGTTGTGCGCAAACAGGAAGAATAGTAACCAGGGTGACAGAATCAGGCCAAGTAATCTCAACCGAGACTAGTTCATGAAATAACTTCAGAGATGTTGACCAATCATCATTTGTTGCATATCCTGCTATAAGAGCGTTCCACGAAACCAAATCTTTTGACTCCATCCTCCTAAACAACAATTCTGCTTCTTCTGCATACCCAACTCTTGAATAAAAACTGATTAAAGCATTACAGACAGATGCATCAGCCAAGAACTCATTGTGACGAAGTGCATAGCAGTGGATTTCTTTTCCAAGACAATAGGCAGCATTCTTATCCATAGAAGCACAAACAGGCAGAATACTGGCGATGGTTGCATGGTTCGGTTTTATTTGGTCTCTCAGCATCAACCTGAACAATGAAAATGCACTTTCTTTCAATTTATTTTCAGAAAAGCCAGCAATAATTGCATTCCACGAAACTACATCTTTCTCTTTAATACCAGAAAAAGCAACATAAGCATCTTTGTCTACTAACCTGCATTTTGCGTACATTGAAACCAGGGCATTTCCAACAACAGTATGTGTTGCCAGTCCAGATTTAGTAGCATAACAATGAATGCCTTGACCGGTATTCACGTCTCCAATTCGAGCACACACAGGAAGAATTATCGCAGCAGTAACAGAACTAGGCTTAGCTTCATGAGAAGCACGCATTGCATTAAACAACCTCAGCGTTTCAGCATGATGCACTGGGGACTGAGACCCAGCAAACCCAGATAAGAGAATATTCCAAAAGACAGGATCAGGACCATAGTTGCCAATCTCCCCAAACAACTTCGTGCAATCATTCAGACCTCCACATTTGGCATACATGTTAAGCAGTGCTTTGGAGACATAGTTGCAAGCTAAAAAGCCTTTCCTCAAAATCCCTGCATGGAGAGTCTTACCCCAGCTGATAGCCGAGAGAGCAGCACAAGATTTGAGAACAGATGAGATAAGTTGGTAATCACGTAGGTGTCCATTGCAGACAGAATCTATCTCAAGCATGTTGTTGTTGTGCCAAATTACAGATGAAAAGACTACATCTTTGAGCTTTGTTGTTCAAGTGAAAACAAAGTGCTTTTACATTCCCATTTAGGAATTTCAACGAACACGTAGAACGCAATGCAAGGGCCAATCTCTCAAACTGTGGTGCGTCAGTGAGTAATGCCTTTCAAGTTTCGAAGTCTCAAATAAATATCATTCCTTTTTCTTCTTTCTTTAGGTCTTAACGTTATATATACATATATATGTGTCTCTATATATATATATATATATAAAATCTGATTTTAGATAAATATTTAAGAGAAACACGTCGATCCCATAACATAACATAGAAGTGTGAGTGTTTTGACACAAAAAGCTCGAGCCTTTCACTTCCAACTTGAGATTCTCTTTCGCTCACCCCAGGTTCGAGATAGAAAGCGAGAAGATGACGCCGCCAGCGTCCGGAGGGGGAGGAGCAGGCGGCGGCGGAGGCGGAGGGACACAGAGACAACAACAGGATCAAGGTGGAATTGGAAAGACGATTGTGGGATTCATAAGAATAGCGGTTTTCTGGTACTTTGCATCAAAGTTCTTTACTTCCAAGAAACCCTCTGATCCCTCTCTCCTCATGTCCAACATCTTCCAAAAGGGCGAATCTTTGGTACTCCACGCTATTTTCTCATCGTTTATATGCATCTAGCACCTTTGTTTGTGTTTAATTTATTGTTTTGTTGGGAAAGTAATTAGTTTTCAAGTTGACTTTGATTTGATTTTATGTTTGTTCTTTGTTTCCATTGCAAAAATCGTTCCTTCTGGTTTGTTTCAGCATCGGTTGATCTTCAAGTGCTGTGAATGACTGAATACAAGAGTTTACTTGTTTTGGTTAGCTTGGTTCTTTTCTAACCACCCTGGGTTTGGCTGGGTGGAACATCTAATGGATTTTTTGGTCTTATTTTCAAATAATTCGTTCAGATTATTCGGTATAATGTTCTTAAAGGTTACCTCATAATAACCATGTGCACGTTGTGATTGGGTATTTAATGGTGATTAACACGTTTGTTTTCTGTGCTACTAAGATTTGCAGTTCTCTGCAGCATTTGCTTTCAAATTTGTCATTGGCTTGTAATATTCTTCTTTTAGTCCAATAATCTGCCCTTCAATATCTTGGTCTTTAAAGGTGCCACTTTTAATCTTTGGATGGTGGCTTGGCCTTGATTTTCAGTGACCTGTGGCGTTTTTGATCTAATGGTCGGTTCTCTTCTTTTAGGATATGTGGTTATACCTCTCAGAGCACGACAAGTTCAATGATTTCAATAATGAAAGTGCTCTTGTTTGGCATGAAACTAATATTCCTTATGCTGTTTGGGGTCCTCAGAGTACCAGGTCACTTTCTTTGAAGTATTATCCCGCTGAGGTACTATCTTTTTAACCATCTGGTTGAACTTTATATATATTGTTTTGTCACGTAGTTTTTGAGGATTTTTGGTTTTTATGTTTTGGAAACCCATCCATAATGACAGATTATAAAGACTTTTGTTATTTCTTGGTTTTTCTGTGTTTCAGTTTTCTCTTCTGAAATATCTTTTCCACTATTGACATCATTGAGGCACTATGTTTCATCTTTTAGGCCTTAAAGCATAATGGCAGTTTCTATGCTCATGTTTTCTTTGCACGTTCTGGGTTTCCTGTGGACCCAAATGATCCAGAATACCATCCCCTTAATGCCTATGGAAAGACACATCGTAAGATCCATTCTTTTTAATCTCATTGCTTCTTCTTATCAAATAAAGAATTTCTGGACGTCTACATGGAATTGCATCATTTTCTTCCTTCGAAAATAATTTCAGCTATTGTTACATACTTGCCCAAGTCAAAAGCAGACAAAAGGAGGAGTCTCCTGGGAAATTCTGAGGGCTCTGAACAAGATATTGTCTCTCAGGTCTCTCCTTGGCTGTCAACAAGATGGTCAAATACTTAAGATTACTTGTTTCTATTTTGAATGGATGCTTATATTAACTGCTTTATGACCGTGGTCATGACTACCGACCAAAAGTACTTACCTACCATTTTTGTGGTAGTTGTTATACTTGTGCTCTGAGCATATGGTAGGGTTTAGGCTTTTAAGACTGTGCAAACCTGAAATTTGGTTCTTATGTAATTCCTCTTTTAGGAAACTCTGCATGACGAAGCCTTGCATTTCTACATTCTTACCTCAATATTAAGTGCATGCTGACAAATTCAAATATTAAAAGGTAGTAATTATAGCTGTTGTATATAAGATCACCTATGTTGCACCTTTTCCTTTCTCTTAGACAAGACATTACACATTTCAATACTTGTCAACTGGGATTTGATGTCTTACCATGCCTCTTATTGGCTGGAGTGCAGAGTGTAGTTTTGCTTTGTATTGTGTATCAATTGATATCATGGGAAATACTTCTCTAGACTCCACTAACTGCAGGAGTGTTATGCCCTTCTCTGTTGACATGTACCTCTTTTTATCAAGTTTGATCTTGAGGTTTTAAGTTTTTCCAGCGCAGCATGTTTTGGGGCTTAACCTAATTTAGATGTTACAGAAACAAGGTCTGATAATTCTCATGGTTTCTAATTGAATCCTATTTATATGAAATTTCCTGAACAAGTTACGATTGTCATGAAAAACTCTCAGTTTTTCTTATAAAGATGAACCATACATGTGTGTTTTTTCTCTTGATTCCTCAACTATTGTATCTTCCATGGTATATTCTTAATACATATTTTGTTTTTTTAGGTGATTGATGACGGTCAGATTGATTCTAAAGATGACCCTGTAGAATGGGTATCATATTGGAAGCCAAATGTTACAATTAACTTGGTTGATGATTTCACAAGGTATTTTCAGTTAGTCTCAGTCTTGTAACATTTCCTTTGCATCATTGAGAACCTTAGATGCGAACAGGATTTACTTATTATTTGTCTATTTGCTTCTCTGCAGATATCCACTTAATGGGGTACCGCCAAATATTGCTCCTTGTATCCTTTGATCATTGCACTTATCCTGCACTATAGTTTGGCAATTTGCTGGACTTCTTGCCCTTGCTGGTCTTTTTGGACGGACTTGCTACTTGTTCATTTTGAAATGACTTAATGTTTCTAATTCTTGTTGGAAGTTGAGTTCTTGTGGATATATTTTTTCTAATAGATACATATGACACATGAACTTAATCATCAAAAATAAAAACAACTCTTCTGATAAACTGAAAATTGTAGAGCTAATCTGGCCGCTGCCAATTTTCAGAATCTGATGCTAGAGGGGACAATTTAAGTATTTAGACAACCGATAATAAGATAATTCAAAAGTTCAACATACGGCCATCTTGATGTTAAGATACTGCCTTGAAGTTGTCTTTTTATTTGAACTTGACTTGAGTTTGCAGACTTGAATGTTGAGCCTACTACAGGGAATTACTTCCCCACCATATTCTTCAATGAGTTTTGGTTGCTGAGAGATAAATTGATCCCTATTAATGAGACGGTGACAGAATTACCACTTAATCTGGAAGTAGGTCCTATAAGCATGACAAAGTGGCAACTATTTCAGCAAATTGATCAGTCATTCCAGATTCACCGAACTTACGGAAGCATGCTTGACGGAGAGGGTGATGAACTAAAGGTAAGACTTATATATCATTTGGCACAGGGCGATCATAAATGAAATATTGGTTAGTTTAATCTGAATAGTTTATGATCGAGTTAGCATGATGATTAAAAATTTTAGAGGTGCCTCAATATCTTTTCTTAGGAGCCAGTAAAGTGCATTGACCTTAGGCCATGTATCTACAGTCAATAGAATAGAACTTTTGACTCTATAAATGCAAAAGTTGTTGAATGCATATCTGCTATTGAATTGTTACTTATCTGACTTAACCACATTTAAGCGACTCCCTGATATTGACTCGTTTTCTGAAAGTTCTCTATCTCAAGTTTTTCTTTGTTGATACCTGTGGGTTCATGTGTTAATTCATTTTCATCCAAAAACCACTGTTCTTCAAGTTTCCCACTCCAAGGGTGCCAGTTACAGAATGCATGATGATTCAAGTTACAATAAAAAATATAGACATACAAGTAAAAATAATGCTTGAGCAAAATGTTGTTTGATTCCCTGAAGATGTGACTGAATTCCTTTACCTGTGATTTGCTAGACTTGTTGCCACTTTTTGGAGATCTTTCTGGAAACTAATAATTACTAGATTTTTTATCTTTAGCCTGTTTTTTCATTTTGTTGTCCTTTCAGAGAGTTTTTCTGGAAGGAAATCCTTACTTGTTGGGCATCACAATGATCGTTTCCATGCTGCATTCAGTGTTTGACTTCTTGGCATTCAAGAATGGTAAAATTTGGTTTTTTCTTTTATTTTTGCCTTTTGTTTCCTAACTCCTTGATTCCTTTTAAGATATATTGTAGGTTAAATGTGTTTGCTCTCTTTGCAGACATCCAATTTTGGAACAAAAATAAGTCAATGGAAGGACTGTCTGCAAAGTCTGTCGTTGTGAACTTTATATGTCAGCTTATTGTATTTCTCTATTTACTTGACAATGATACTTCGTGGATGATCCTTGCAAGTTCTGGAATAGGAGTCTGCATTGAGTTTTGGAAGATAGGGAAGGCTATGCATATAGAGGTATCCATCTCGGTTAGACGATTTTATATTGTTTGCATTTCTGATTTCGGTTTGAGTGCAAAAGGTTTGAAGCTTTAATATTGTTAAGTTGGAGAGCCTATGAAAGTTGGGTTTGGTAGATTGAGAAACTTTTTTACTTGAATAACACATAGAATTTTGCAGAGAAATGTATATGCATTTCTATAGCCAATCAAGGAACGTTTTATGCCATCAGTTCATGGTTTTGATTTCACGAAATCAGTTACGAAGTGGATATATGGGGTATCGTGACACTTTTTGTTCCGAGACCAACACTGAACCCACATTTTGCTTAGCTTTTAGGCTTACAGATATCTTGGCTTTCATTTTGTTATCTTTTTGGTTCTCACTTTGGCAGAGATGTTGATATTGCACCGATGTTACTATTTACTTCTTGTGAAAAGGATATAAGATGATATTTCCTTCATATGCCAGATTGATAGAAGTGGGAGAATACCTGTGCTTAGATTCCGAGATCGTGAGTCGTATGCTGGGAACAAGACAAAGGAGTATGATGACCTGGCAATGAAGTATTTGTCCTATGTGCTCTTCTTCCTTGTTGCATGCTTTTCTGTATACTCACTCATGTATGAGCGTCATAAAAGCTGGTATTCCTGGATTCTATCCTCACTCACAAGCTGCGTGTACATGTTTGGTGAGCCATCGAATCCTTATGTTAATCGCATTGTGCTGACGTTCTGTATCTAATATATGATCTTTTTTATTGTACATTATACTACTCTGGACATCAGATTTCTGTCACTAGTCATGTACCACATAAACAACAAACACTGATGTTTTCTCCGAGACGACCTGGTTTAATCACTTGTTAGCATATTCATCTTAGACCCTTGTCTCATCCAACTTACTTTGTGCTTCAGGTTTTATCATGATGTTGCCTCAATTATTCATAAACTATAAGCTCAAGTCTGTGGCTCATTTACCCTGGAGGCAGATGACTTACAAGTTTCTCAACACCATCATTGACGATCTTTTTGCATTCGTCATAAAAATGCCAACACTGCATCGACTTTCAGTCTTTCGTGACGGTAAGAATAGAATGTCCGCTTTGCTTATTTTCCCCCTTCAAGTTGGCGAAATCAGAGTACATGATTCCAGTGATATTTTCAGTTGTTTGGCAATTGGCATTATTCCTCTCAATGATAGCACCTAATCTGTGGTCTGCAACTTCTGATATAAGTTACCCTTCCAAAAAAAAAAAAACTGCTTATTTGCTTCGGACTTGGCTTTACCCTAAAGCATGTTTTGCTTATTTGAGTTGCGAGTAGGAACTGTCAGCACCGGCTCGTTATTGTGAGAAAAAGGTTATCTTTGCGGATGTTAGGATTCATTTACTGTTGTGAGCATATGATTTTGTTCTTTACCTTTTCAATCATCTTTTGTGTAGGAGATATAGTTTCTTATGTCATCATTAAACATCTGATTGCGTGTTAAGTTGACCGAGATCGATTATAGCTTCTACCAGTCTGTACTGTATCGATCGTGTAGGTTTCTTTCTACCCTTAACCTTATATTTTCTGCTGTGCAGATCTCATATTCCTGATATACCTATACCAGAGATGGATTTATCCAGTTGACAAGACAAGAGTAAATGAATTTGGATTTGGTGGTGAGGATGATAAGGTCACTGGTGCAGAAGTGAGTGCTGAAAAAGAGGAAGAGAAGAAAACCAAATAAGTTGGTTTTTGGTCAAATTGGTTTGGTGCTGTATTACAATTCATCACTGTAACATCCAGCTAGGATATCAAACGATGCCATCGTTTTTCGTTTTTAATCGGTTTTGCTTCCGTAATCTAAATTACAGTTTTATGTTGCCTTTGTCAGAATTTGTATCAATTGCAAATAGGCCTTCATTCAAAATTTCTTTTCTGCCCTGGTTAACAAAGTACACTAACATAATTTCCTACCAAGCTACATATTTTGTTTTCCGAATCTCTTGGTAGAAGCAAGTTCTGACATTACAGACAGATCTGAACTTCAAATTAGACCGTTTCAGAAATTCCAATTTAGTTCCCTCTTTCATGCAATGCCTGGGAGTTCCCAGAAAGTGTAAGGGCAGAATAGAAAAGTATTCAAACTGGAGATGTCTCCAAAAAAAAAATCATTACCTTATTCAACTATCGATCCAGAGAGATCTTTTTAAAAAAATCACTAGGTTATCCAATTACGAGAGATCTACAGAAAAAATCAGGGAAGAACAAGAACTTCAATACAATATTCAGATGGTCGACCCAATCCACCTAATCTAAGCAACAATTTCCACCGGAGTTGATATGTCAAGGTAACTCAGCATTGTAAAAGACGTATTCAAACACTATAAAACAAGCATCAACTTTTAAAGATATTACCACAACTGGGGAAATTTCAATAAGCATCCATACAAAGCATAACCATATGTGCTCTCAAAACCAAGTTTTGGTGAACTAATATTAACGACCTAGCTCCTATTTGTCAGCTTCTATTATTCTTCCGAATCTTTCTATATTTGAAACAATAGGAAGATCCCCAAGCAAAAGTTTGTTCCAAAACACATTACTCAGGTATTGATACATATTCAAAAAACTGAAGGTCAATGGCTAGGTGTACCTTCTGCATCGTGCGGAGTATATTTTTTCATAAGGGAAGTCAGCTTCGCATCAAACTGCTTCTCCAGCTGTATCTTTTCCTCCCAGTGTCTCTTTGTCATTGCAGCCATTTCATCCTCATGTTCTTTCATCAGTTCGTCCCTCTCAACAGCAAAGACTTCCATCTCTTTGTTTTGAAATTTGATGAACTTATCAACTTTTTCCACCCTATAGCCAACACCAAAAGAGAGAGAACAAGACCAACAAGAAAAATTATTTCACGGCCAGAATAGGTTGGCCTTAAGACTCATCTAATGAAATACAAAGATCGGTCATCAACTTCAGCACTGTTCCAAAGGGTTTATAGAATCAAATACCTGTGTCTGTAATCCTCGGTATTATCAGGATCTGCATTTAATTGCTTAACTTTCTCACGCTCATCCTGCTGTGCTTTCTCAAATTCCTCTTCCTTTGCTTTCATTTCATCATGGATAATTCTGATTTGCTCCTTAAAAAATTGCTCTTGAAAATCCAACTTAAGAAAAATACTTGATGTTAGTGGATGTTACCCAGACCCCAAATATCGTTTTATAATTAGGCTCAAAATGCACCTAATCAGCCACATCTCTAAACACCACTAATGTCTTATCATCTTCAAGGATTCATATGGCTTCAACAAGTTATGCTAAGTCGTAATGTCAAGAACAAAATAAGCAAGAATTAAATGCACCTTAACTGACACAGGTACGCATTTATGTTAGGTAAGGCAGGACAATATCAAACAGTATACAAGATGTTCGGCGATAAAACCGTCAGCTAAGAGTTCACTTCAGCTATCCAGGAGAAAGAGGCAAGGACATTCAAATTTTAGAAATTTCCGAGTAACTCAGACCTATTACAAACTTATGGCAACACGAACCTGAATGCATAGGCCAGGTCAAGAAAAAAATTTTAACTTCTGCATCTAAATGAACACCTGAATGATCATAGTCATGAATCCCAAAAAGATGGAATCTACTGGAAAGAGTTTTCTGTCAAGATTTTTCTGAATCCAACATGTAAAATAGAAAGTTCATGCAGCCCATGTCTATAAAGTTGCAGCAATAATCTTGTTTCTACCCACAGATAATGCCGAGGGTTACCTCTTCCTTGTTTTGTTCGTGGTGAATTTGTGTCCTCTGCCTCACAATGCGGTTTTCCTCCATAGTAATTCTAAGTTTCTCAGTCACTATACCAAAAGATTCTTCTAGAGCTTTAGAATGCATCTTCTGTCTAGCAACCTTGTCTTTCCAATAAACAAGCTGTTCATTATCCTCTCTCATTTGTCTGAGTTGCTTGAGAACCATGTCATGGTATGATTTCATTTCATATTTCAATTTAGATCTTCCTAATCAACACCAAAGCAGTCACAACCCATATTAGTAATGATAAAAAAGCAAATCAATCAATTTGCCCAAGTGAAATAAACTGACGAAATCAAATTAGAGTTTGAAACAATTGAGTACCAACCAAAACACACAGCAGAAAAAGAAGATAAATTTAAGTACATCCATACATTCACGCACACAGACAGAGAAAGAGAAATAACCTTGAGAGTGCTTATTGAATAACTCCAAGTCGTCATTCAGAGCCATAAAACCATAGAGTTGGCGCTTCCCCCCAGGGTAAAATAAGACCCTGCGGCCACTATTCCATGCATGCCTATCTGTTCCCTCTTCAGTGAAATGTTTATGCAGGCGATCTGCTTCCAAATAACCAGTAGCAGAACTCTCAAAGATCAAAACACTCATTCCCCGGTGTCCTTGGGGACCATATGAGTGCCTGGCCCTCACAGCAGCATAAGAACTGAAGTAATCAAGAAGCTCTTGATTGCCCATCCCAACCCACTGGTATCCGCCAATTCAAGAAAAAGAAGAGTCAGCAGCAAATATTTGCATTGATCAAAGAATTTCTTGTACACTATCAAATTTAATTTATCATAAAATAAAACTGATTGAAGACCAAACCCGATACCTTATCATTGTCATCTTTCTCAAGCTTTGTATTCATAACTATTACCATTGGAGGCCAAACTATTTCATGATCTTTCTCCTCATCTTCCAAACCCTTCCATCTACCAAATACTTCACCAGCTGGAACAACCGAAGTTCCCCTCCTATGTAACTCCTCATCCAAAAGTTCTGCCAGCTCCCGATGAAGCTTAACCCTTTTTGAACCCTTTGTTTTGGCATGAGTCATCAAGGGCTGCAAGCCTCTATACCAATCAATGGCACCAGGTCCCCCCTGGCAAGCTGGGCAGTGCCACTGCCTTGCTGGGTCACCAATCTCCTCAACAGTTAGGCTGTTCAAATTCTCAAAAAACTTTTTGAACCATTTATTTTTCTTACGAGACTCATGGCTCTTCTCACTTTCATCAGAATCAAAGTCTTCACTAAGAAGTTCATCATCAGTCTCATCCAGGGCACCATCATCATCATTATCATCATCATCATCATCTTCTGCATGTCCATCATCAAACTTATTATGGTTGACATCAGCATCATCAGCCCTATTGGAAACAGGTTCTTGTAAACTTGTAGGAGCAGCTCCGACCCTAGCTGACCAATTCCATCCACGTTCCAAAGGTGGACGAATGACAGGTTGCGGTGCCACATAGTTGTTCTCCAAGCCCCTATTGAATGGTTGAGGCCTTGCATTTCCTCTGCCAGTTGACCTTCTAGGATCAACTGTCTGTGTAGCCCAGGCATTGCCAGGGACCCTTCCTGATCCACCATCACTTTGCATGTTTAGTTTCTGCACAGTATCTGGATGTCCCCATGCTTTAGTACCAGAATTCTGGGAATTCCAGGGTTTTGCAGCACTGCTTCCAGCTCTATTCTTGGACTTTCTTGAAATAACCTCCCAATCACCAGCATCTTGTGCATCGAGATTAATGTCTGATACACCGTGATTCAAATGCTCAATCATGGGATTCTGGACTTCTTCATTTTTCCCCTTGGAAAAGTTGTTAATAGAACTAGCAACAACTGTCTTCCCACCTCCTCTTGAACTCATTTTGCAAGTAACACGTTCTGAAACAAAGTCCTTGCAGAAAGTGAAAAAGGGAAATGATAACATATCTAACTATTGATAAGATGGGTGTCAACAATAATAAACAGAAGAAGAAACCAAGGGTCCTTATTCTCGCGATAAAGGCAGCAACTTCCAACTGATGGACCAGATAGCAGATAAGAGACAAGAATGACTAGCTCAGAAAAAAAGTAAATGCAGCATAAGAAAAATAGCACCCAAAGCTATAAAACTAACAACATAATCTTCCATCACTCTGGCCTTTGACAATACCTTAAGAGTGCAGCATATATCTAACTTCAGCCCTATGATAAACACATACAAACAGATGCAATGCATTGTCCACTACAAACCAAGACTTCTACATGCTTATGGCTCTTTGGATCGCATATTAAAATTTCTTACAAATATAGGTTTAACAATATCAGTTACAATAAGAGAAACATGACAACAGAAACAGGGTGAAAAAGTACAAAAAGAAATTAATAGAGCCTACTGCCATATCAAAAAAGTGGCACTAAGTTCTGGTGGCATAAATCTATTTCTAACTGATCAACACAATGATAAGCATAAAAACAGACCTCAAGCATAATCAGCAACACCAAGAGACTAAATGGCTAATGCAAAAAATTATCCTATGATGCTTCAGAACCTTACAGTCCCCCACTCCCAATGCCCAATCCAAATGACCCCAAAGAAGCAAATTCTATGGAGACTGTGGACCATGTCAGATGGAGCACTAATTAATTATTTTCGGCCATATGGTTAAACATCTAATAAAATTAATGAAAAATCACCATTAAGAAAAGTGGTGAACAAGGAATGAGGAAAATCAGAATGAATAAACCCCGAAATGTTATAAAATATTATTTTTCAGGAACAAAATACGGGAAAAAAGGATTGATATTATAACATCTTGTTGAAATTCATCACCTGCTAAACTCAAGACCAAACATCACACAGCAATTTCCTCAACTAGAATTTCTTCATGTTTATCTTTAATCTTCCAAAAAGATCTTCTCTTCAGAAAAAGGCCAAAGCGAACACCTTTTTTACATTTGCTAAAAAAAAGTCATCGGGTTTCTACTGTTTCCTATCTTATTTACTGAAAACAAACAAGAAATTACATACCACCAAAATAATCGATATAAAGTGACCAAAGACATGTACAGGAAAAACCAAAAGATTCCTCATTTAAGGCAGAAAAAGAGGGAAAAGGCAGAAAAGATCGGCAAAAAACCGATGAAGCACCCGTGTGCAGATACCTGGATTCGACAGCAAGCTAGCCAAGCTAGCCCAGTCGATTCTCGCTCCTGTACAAAAAATCAAATTAACATCCATCAAAAATCGCTGAAACCCACATTTCCGTTTGCAAAGGAACATACATTTCTCAATCTCTCAATGAACACCTCGGTTCTTCTATGTTTTCAAGTGTATCGCACCATGCACGTTGGGCGAGTGCTAGTGTTAGATGCCCGACGAGAGAAGAAGGGGGGAGTACGATAAACGCAAACAAATGTACATTAATCCGATGAGGAGATAAGGAAAAAACGCCTCACCAGACCGATCGTCGACAGAAATGAAGGAAACATACCTTAGAAATCCACGGGCGAGTTGCTCGGAGAATCGCGAGTAGAACAAAGAACGGACAGCGACTGAGAAAAGCGCGAGACTATGAGAGTGAGACTGAGAGTGTATATAAAGGATCAGGACCGGATTCCAAATTTTTATTAAAACTCATTTATTATTTTCCTTCAGGTTCGTAACTTTTAATTTTTTTAACTTTTTTATCCCAGTGAAAACAACTTAGTGAGAAAGTATCGTTATTGTTGCAATAAAAGACAAATAAATTAAAGAGAAGAGGGTATTTTTCTTATTGTTATAACAATAAAATTAAAGAAAACAACTTAGTGAAGAAGGTATCTTTATTAAGTTGTTTTTTAATTTTATTTTTTATTATTAATAAAGGTCCCTTCTTCATTATTGCAATAAGAAAATAAGTTGACATTCTAGGTGTGAATGGTTTAAAAGTGTCTTCTTATAATTAGAACTGCCTAGAATATTTTGTAGGCAACCCAAAAAAAAAAGATACTTGATAGATATAATTTTTGACTATTTTTGTCAGCATATTTATACATTTCTTGAAAATTTATTATAGCCCTTAGGAGTTTCGGAGCACTTTGAGTGTTCCAATTAAGGATATCAAAATCCGCTCGACCTGACTTGTGATCCGATAATTACTTCTAAAATGAGAGTTGGAACAACCTGTTTGTTCATTTGAGTGTTCTAATTTAGGATGTCAAAATTGACCCGACCTGGCTCGTAACCCAACGATTACTTCCGATGCCATTTTATCAAAAATAACGTCGTTTTATAATTTTTCCTTTAAAAAAAGATGACAGAGTCAGGTCAGGCTTGACCCAGCCCACTGTCATCTATAGCTCCAACTCTACTACTAAATTCTATCAATATATTTGTGTAAATCTCACATAAATATGTAAATAAAATTTAATAAAATAGGTAGAAGTAGGTTAAGTGGAATAAAGGATCTGATCCTAATCCTTAGACCTGCGAAACAAAAAGCTTTGAGCTCGGTTACATTAACATTTACCTTTTTTAATATTTATAAATTAGAAGTAAAAACAAGAAAATATATATTAATTGAATAAGTAGGAATGGAATGTGGCTTACCATATTTAGTTCGATTCTTTTTCTCAAATTTGCAAATCAAACTCAAAATCATGCATTTTTATAATTTAAATTTAATGAAATTTAATTTTATTTACAAAATTTAAGAATTATGTAATTGAGCTAATCATGCATGCTAACAAACTTATAATGATAATCAAGTTATTAACATCATTAATTGTACGTAATAATCTATAAATTATGTATTTCGAATAAATTATTTAATAAATTAATAATTTATACTCAATTTGACTCAACAAGTTTTATTATATTTTGATTCTAAACTGAATGTCTTTTCAATATTTTACAAATCTGTAAATTTATAATTTCTTAAAATAGAAAGCTCCTAAAAATAAAATTGTCGTTTGGTTTAGAGTTAACTCAAAGTTTACAAATAAAATTCAATTTAAACGAGTTTCTAATTAAATTCAATTTTTATTTTTAAATAGTGTTTCAAATTTCATATTTTAGGAAGTTATTTCAGAACATATAATTGACAAATTATTATATATATATATAAATTTTCATATATGCATCTAAAAAAAAATAGATATCTTATATTGAATTTTTAAATTAATTAATTATATATATATATTTCAGAACATATAATTGACAAATTATTACATATATATATAAATTTTCATATATGTATCTTTAAAAAATAGATATCTTATATTGAATTTTTAAATTATATATATATATATATATATAAGTTTTAAATTGGATTCAAATTAAATTAAGTCTCTCAAATCTAAAATTCCTTTAAACTTAATTTGAATTTGTTTGAGTCAAAATTTTAAAATAATTAATTACATTTTTTAGTTTTAAATCAAATTCAAATCTAATTAAGTCTTTCAAACTAAAATTATTAAAATTTAAACTTATTTGGAATTCGATTAACTTAAACTACTACTTAGGGGGTGATTGAATTGGAGAAGTGGGGATCATGGGGTCAAAAGGTTTTGTTCGAATTTTCCTACTTACACTCTCTATCGAACTTGTCGTACAGACCTTGCTTAGTGCAAAATACCTAATTGACCTGATTTGCAGGCTATTGCATCAATCTAGAGATTTATCCAATGCGCATCCAAAAAATAGCGGCTGCGAGTTCCTTCGTTCCAAAAAAAACATAAAACTACTTATTAATGTATGAGTTTGAAATTTATAGTATTACAAACACTTAAAGTTTATATTTTAATATGAATTCAAAAAAATTGTAAATCGATACAAACCAAGCCTTCCAGCTTGAAATAAGAAAATTTTTAATTTTTAAATTTAAATTTAATTCAAAATTCAATTAACTCAAGCTAATTATTTGAGAACGGGATCGGGCCAAACTAATTATCCGATGAATTTTGTAATGAAGTGGATACAAATGGAGTCAGTCCAGTCCAGTCCCTTACTACAGAATGAAAGCATCCACAAGTTATTATCAAATATTAAACAAATTAGAGTTGAGATTGAGATCAAAGTCGAGCCATTTGTTGAATATTGACAGGGTAGCAATCGGCGGGAGAGCCAGAGTAGGCCTTTTGAGCAATGATTTGGTTGAATGCTTGTGTTGGATGATACGCGTCCCAGAAAACGTACTTGTCCCTGTCGAAGCACGGGATTGCCAATGGCAGGCATGTTATTTGCCCTCTGTTCTGTCCAATTCCACAGCACCCTCTATCTGTTTGCGTAAATGCTGCAAACAACTTCCATTAACGTTTCTGATCAAGGCTTTTTTGAGAAATTTTGGTGCTGGATTGCTTACCATAAGCAGAAGGGTTGCTGAGAATTTCATTGAAAGCTCCATAAGTGTTGCCGTACACGAACAGTGATGATGTGTGGTTCTTGTTTAGCTGATCAACGAGAGACCTGAGTTTCGTATTGAACATCTGGACAAGACTATTAACGTAGGACACGCACTTCCCTGGAGGGGCAAGTCCACTGGCTAGTTGGTTTGGTATGCATCCCAAGGGACCTACTGCCGCCAACACAAATTTTCTAAGTCCTAAGTTCTTTAAACCCTGCAAGATCATAAACATTGACAAGAATGAGAGCAGAAATGAAAGAGTAGCGATTGTGGATTCCACCGAAGAATACTTGTTTTGGATTCAGGTTCGGGTTCAGGAGACGTTAAATATACCAGTATGTGGGTGGTGTAAGTCCCGATAAGAAGATCAGCGAAATCCCTGGAGTTGTAAATGGAACTAGTGGAGTAACTTGAAGGCAGCAGATAATTGTTGATATAGTCATTGCTTCCAATGTTTATCACCACCAAAGACCTGGCCAAGTACTGAATCAGATCATCCTCATTCATTTGGTTACTCAGTTTGCTCAAGCTACTCTCAAAGCTCTCCACCTGTTGCCTGAAGTTAAACCGATCTCCCTGTATCACATCACACATCAAAAACCTGAAATGTCATTTCTGTATAAAGCTGGAGAATTAGATCATTCAATAAGAACAGATAATCCGATATGGGACATGAAATTATTAGGTTTCTGCCAGTCTCGTCGAGAATTCCAGCAGCTGCGGAAGCAAAATTGATTCCACCATGAATGTTGCTTCCTGGTATGAGTGTAATTGTATAGGGTGGGAGAGGAGGTAGACCCAGCAAATCTCCTGCAACGCGAGAAATACCAGAGATGAACAGTTTCAATGAACTATCTGCCATGGAATTTGATGGTAGCAGCTTCTATGGTGATGCTTAATGAAAGAGTTATTATTATGTACCAAGAAAATCAATGATGGTCTTGCCATTACAGAATCTTCCAGTTGGTCCTCCAGAGAAATCAATCCCATACGGCAAGTAGTTAGCTTTAGCAAATGAACCTATGAGCAAGTTGTTATTTCCATGATCAACCAAGGAGTCTCCAAACACAAACATGGCTGGAA
>JANZXR010000170.1:34917477-34938270 GCA_027575705.1 Erythroxylum echinodendron | reverse complement strand
AACCGAGCTCTTTTACCTTCCATCAAGAAGAGCATTTTTAAGCCAAGTGTCGAATTCCACCGCCCAGGAAGCGATCGGACTGCCACGAGGTTGCATGGCCCTCAGGTTGTGTGTAGCAGAACCAGAACCAATTATCAGTACACCTTCATCCTTAAGAGGTGCCAGTGCCTTTCCCATGTTGTAATGGTGAGTAGCATCTTTATGAGACTGGACTGACAGCTGACAAACTGGGATATCAGCTTCTGGATACATTAGCATCAATGGAACCCAAGCTCCATGGTCAAGACCTCGCTTCCTGTCTTCATGAACAATCTTAAATCCTGATGCTACAAGCAGCTATTTAACTCTCTTTGCAAGTTGTGGAGCTCCTGGAGGAGTATACTTTAGCTGCAATGTCCACAGGAAAAAGCTATTACAGCAAGTAGTCAGAAATCTGCAGATTCCAAGCCTGCAATACTTTAAGATATAATGGGAAAATTTCAACACTGATGGTATCATCACCGAGTGATTTTCATATGAAATTGCTATAAAGATGTTCACTTTGACAGGTTTTGTAGAAACCAGCTTGAGGTTGCTGAGAAGAAATGTGAATGACCTTGTACATGGGTTTGGGGAAGCCATAGAAGTCGTAAATGATGTCGTTTTGTTGGACAACGTTAACGAAGGGCTCGTCAGTGTCCCAGTGGCCGGAGATGACAGGAATTGAAGAGGGTCTCTCCTTCAAGACTTGGTCCTGCCATGACTGGAAAAAGCTCCGTGCTTCAATGGATCCGTCAATGGACAGCATAGGCGAGCCATGTGACAAGTAAAAGGTATCCTTCATACCCATTTCTTCAAAAACCTGATCAATAACCAGTTCTCAAAGTTTTCAGATTGCTGAGATATCTGTCATTCATACCCACAATCACACGCACATATATGCAAGGAGTTGGTGTTCTAACACAAATCTGGCCGACCTAGGACTTGGTCCCGACAAATTGTCTGAGGCGTATAAATTTATTAAGAATTAACAATAAAGGAGAGATCACACCCAATCGAGAGCCTGCAAATGTAGACCTTATTAGAAATCTTTTTCCTTTTAGAAATCTTTTTCCTCTTGCTTTTTTTTGATTTGATGACATATTCAATAATGCCAATTCTTGTCCTTTTCCCTTTGTTTAGTTTAATGATTTGCTGTCTCGATACTTGTGTAATTGGAAGAAAGAATCAGACTCATTCTATTATCAATTAAAATTCTTTCAAGCCTCAATGAAACAATAAGAATATCACTTTCCCGAGAAACAAACTAACATGTCTTCCGGTTTCCTCCTTGCTTTTGTCTCTATCCAAATTCTAACCAAAGTGCAGCCAGTTTCTATCTTCCCGTATTGCGTTGATCAAAACGGGGCAAGAACGTAGACACGGCTCAAATCCAAAGTATTTTTTATTAGGTCCAGGTCCTAAACTGACTCGAAGTGCAGACAACTTTGTTTTTTCGCCAAACTTGATTATCTTTATTTCAAACAGGCGGCCAAAGTTTCTGTCTTTCAGTTATTTCCAGCTTCAAGGCGTTATCTTTTGGCATGTTGGTCAAAAAAAAATTGCAGTTAGCTTATCATTAAACACTCTAATTACTATATTCAACATCAAATTTTACATCCCAAAGGGTCTTAAGTCATAAATACACCATACTAAGTACCAAAACAAAGCTAATTTTGTGAGAGAAAATGGACTCTAGCAAGTGTATATTCTTTTCCAGCTATCCAAACACCAGTTTGTGACCACTGCACATCCTCCCAGTCAAGGTTATCTTCCAATACCTGTTCAGGATCAAAGGTAAGAGATGCTGCAGCCATCATTGCAGGATGGACGAAATAAAAGGAAAAACGGCACAAATACAACTAATCGTATGGATGAAATAAAAACCAATATGAATGCAACTGTTCCTATATTAGAACAACAGCTCTCCAACAAATTCTCAGCTGCAGAAGTAATATATCTTAGGAACAAGATAGCTATTCCAAAAACCAGCTTGTTACCTTACATAGGGATGTAGACAAGTTAAAAAAGAGGTTCAAATAAGAAGTCCTGATAGGTCAGTCAAAAGTTAAAACAATCATGGGATTCAAGGCAAAGGCAACAGTTCGGTATAAAGGCTCGTACTTTTGTTCGTATCACATTAAGTTTTTGGTGACCTGTTCAAGTGAAGAGCAGCAGGAAGATCTTTTTAACCAACATCGCAACTTAAGAATCCATAGTTTCTTAGGCATTACATTATGAAACTAGAAGAAGGCGCACCCTTAAGAGTGCATATTCACTTAGGCTTAGAACCATGAAAGGAAGTAGCTCAAACTAAAGAGAAGAAATACCTCGACGTATTCGACGGGCAGAGGGATACCAACAGACCTCATGACTTCCTGTGGTAACGGTTTCTTACAATGAGACCATCGAAATGCATCAATCAGGATGCTATCAGAGTCGCTCTTTACACCATTTAAGGAATGTGGATGATCATTACGGACCTTCTCAGTCTCCACACACACTGAAGTATAATGCGTCGCCTTTACCATTTTTTTGCCAGTATAGCATAGCTCATACCTTCAGCAATAGTTAGAAAGCAGATATTCATGAAATACTTCTCCAAGAGGACTTTGTGGTTTTAACTATTCAAACTTCCGAACAGTCAAAAACGTTTTTATACAACAACAACATCAACATCATTTCAGTAGCAATGCTGCTACGATGTGGGGTTTGGAAAGGAAAAAAAGGAACAATCAGATATGAAAATATAGAGACAATTTGGGCATCATTTTTGCATAGATTGGCCAACTTGTGCCAGAAGGAAGGTTTTCTAATGATATAACCATCGCTATGAAACATAGCAACTTTCATACTTCAATCACAAATAAGCTTATGTAAAAGCTAGAGTTTGGTTCCATCATTCATGCAAATACAGAAATGAAAAACAGAACTTCCTCTGAAATTGCTTGCAAGTATATAACAAAGCTAAGACCAAAATGTTCCGGTAATAAGGAAAAGTTAAACACATAGCTGACAAAGAAAAGACGGAAGAACTGAGAAATTAACAAATCACGCCGCAAGTAACTGGAAAAGAAAGCAAATAATTTGATACGGTACCTGCATGAATGTGTTTCTAAATACAACACTTCACCCTTCTTCAAACGCACAGAAGTATACAAAAGTTTTTTCAAACCCTTGTCAGCAACAACACTGATGCTGTACTTTATCCTGTAAAAGTTTTCAATAATGGAGATTCATAAGCACATAAAACATTCCCGTAATTTCTGTACAAGAAGATTAGCAGATAGTTAATCAACACAAATGTGACTTGCACAGAGAAATATTATGAATCAAATAAAAGGTGGAAACCAAAAAGATGAGATACTTAATGCTGAGAAAAGAACTTGTGTCTTCAAGAGGACGCACGTATGTAGAACTATGAACACAAACCAAGGCAACTGAACTGTTGAGTCTATAGTGTGGGAAGATAATACAAGTCGATACACTGACTACAGTGGCTTACATATGTTTCAACGAGAGATTTTAGAGTTCTTAAAACTTCTTGTACAATGTTAAAAAGGTAAAGAGGATTAGCAACTTCCAATCCATCTGAAAAACCAGAATTGATAACTCTCTTCACCGCTTCAAAGGATAGATAATTCAGTTTAGGTGGGGAATGGTGAGATTTATGGTTTTCAACACATTGAATAAGAAAAAGTCTCTCGTCATATCTGTGGAAACTTTGTTGTTTTGCATTGTCCAGTTGAAAAACATACATCAGTCACATTTTTTTCATCACTATAGATCGCCAGCCAATTGGAAATGGAGTCTAAAGGATAGAGAATCTACTGTCAAACATTACCATTTATGCATAGGGTACATGGTCAAGTTTGAACAATATAACAACTCAATTGTAAATGGTCAATTCTATTAACAAAACTAGATGCAGGTTAACTTGCTTAATACCTTCCTGCACAAGAAAATTGAGATGCAACAATAAGTGAAAACAGCTCTATCCAAGTTCAAAATATGTATACGTCTAATGTAAAGTGTACCATGGCTCATTGCATAGGTTGTACTGTATTGTGACTTCACGTACAAATCTTTGTTGACGCAATGCATTCTGAAATGGAACAGGAAGTGGAGCTTATGAAAATTTGCATAAAAGGATAGACAAGAGAGAACAATCTACTCTATTTTAGGTAATTTAATGTCTACAATCATACTTACTAAGCATCTGCATGCCTGTAAATTGCTAAACAGGAGGCAAAAACATATAATGGTTATCATTTAGATAGCCATTTATCATAATTTAAGTAAATAAGTGTATAGTAAACACGATACAGATCATTTCATATCAAAGAAAAACTAACATGTAATGAACCTGACACATAATAGACAAATCTTGAATCCACTGCCCTTAGATATTGACATATATTTGTTTCAACATATTTTATCATTCCCACAAAAGATATTGGAATGGTCACTAACTATTAGTACAGAGCAAACGCAGAATTGATATATGCTTTATTCTGGATTATGT
Organism: Erythroxylum echinodendron; assembly: GCA_027575705.1. Lineage (NCBI taxonomy): Eukaryota > Viridiplantae > Streptophyta > Magnoliopsida > Malpighiales > Erythroxylaceae > Erythroxylum > Erythroxylum echinodendron. The sequence continues at coordinate 34,933,727 of JANZXR010000170.1, read as the reverse complement.
TCTCTTGAAAGAAACTAAGGGTACTTCAGATGAAGCCATGGCTTACAGGTCTTCTGTGGATTTTGAGAACTGTCAAGTGCAATGCTGGATTCCAGCTTGCCTCCTTCATCCAAGTTCATGTAAAAGTTATGCCTTAAAAGAGTGAACTACAGTTCTGCACCTACTAACAGATACATGACACCTATAAGCTAAACCTATTAGTGTAAATTGTCCAATATTGACCAAGTCTGACCAGCTTTTCAATGTTTAGATCTGTTCTTATTTTATATAAAATAATTTTATGTCCTTTTAATAATAAGTAGAATTTTGAGTGAATATATATTATTAGCTTCAATATGCATGATTTTTATCAATAAAAAAGGATTTAGTTTGTCAGTAATGTGCCACTTTCAATGTAAAAAGAACTCAGTTAAACGTTGAAACATCAACAGTTTTGTTTATATCTTCATTCACATAAAAGCAAAAAGCATGTAATGATGACATACTTCACAGCTCTCAATTTTAATGTCAGGCTTTAATAATGTAGAATAACAATAAGCAGATTCAAGATTAAACTAGAAAGTTTTTGGTTCGTGTTTGTATTATAAACTACAGCAACAAAATGAGTCCCTAAATTTGGAAGAATATTCTTAGACCATACCGAGGCCGCAGCTCGTGTTGTCATTGTCTTCTCAACGGCCACAGGAGCAAGAGTAGGTTCCACTGCTGATGTATATGTTAGACAAGGCTCGACATCAACAGTACCACCTCCTTTCTGAGACAAAATAAAATACAGAAAGAAGTTAAAAATCTAAAATCCAAGCAAGATTGTCAAAATTCTTCAGAATATATGTTTTGTAGAACTTTTCAAGAGTATGAAAAGCAAACCAGAGCAGTGCAAATCATCACCATGAAAAGCAAACCAGAGCAGTGCAAATCATCACCATGAACAAGTAACTAGAACAATGTATAAACCACTAGAAGCATCAGACTGCTCCAGACAGAATATACTGGAAACATAGAGAAGTAGTATTTTGCTACCTTCACAATGCAGCAGTGCTCAACACAATAACTAGAACCAATTCCAGCACCCCAAGCACGGGATCGTACATTATTTCTCAGCATAGAAGTGTAGCCTAAAACAATTCAAAGTATCAGTATTAAACGTACACAAGTAAATAATCCAAGCAGGCCCTAAATTTTTCTGAAAAAGTAAAGAAACTTTCTTTTGATCTCTATAGAAATTCAGTAGAAGTGCTTACTATCTTGAGGAGGCAGTACTCTAATGGTAGCCCGCAACTCTTGAATGGCAGGTGGTGGAGGAGAGGCTGTGGGACGGCAGTAACCTGTATGCATGAGAACTGTAACAAGACATAATACTGGTATTAGTTAGCACCTCCATTTGTCAATTCTAAATACACATACACCCATATAGAGAGAGAGACAGAGAGAAACCTAGACTAATTATAAAAAATACCTGCCACAAGATCAGAGTCATCTGTGTATATATCTGTCCCCCATAACTGACCACCTCTTACCTGCACCAAGAACAGTGGAAAAACTGAAAAGGATGTTCCAATGTGCAACAGAAAAAAAAGCGGAACAAAGAAGATATAAATGAAATTGTCAATTAGATGAAACTTCAAAATCAGTAAGATTGCAGCTATGGTAATGGAGATTAATGCATATGCTTATATCCTTAAAGTCAGAAGACAGAATTGTCCGTTACGTTCAATTTACGATACAAACCTTTTACAAGATTCATTACCACCACCATTACCTGTAAACCTAAAAATCAGTGTGACTACATACAAAACTTAAAAATCCAGTGACCACATACAAATAGTAAAGCATATCAACACTGTGAAGCAGCAAGCTCTTACTTGACGATTTGTAGCTGTAACATGTTCAGCTGGTATTTGAATTTCAAGAGTGGGACCATTATGAGTAATTCCACCATTGTTGTCAAATTGAGATGATTCATACTCCTTCCACAATTTTATCACATCTTGCATGCAGTCACCAACTTTATAAACAATAGAAGATAACTCAGATTTACCCAAAGAACCAGCAGCTTTAAAATGCCATAACCATGCAAAGTAAACAGTATAACTCGTGAGTTGTAATGATATCGGAAAAAAGCATAAGAAGCATTAAACATTCTTCATTTAATAAAGAATAAAGCACCAACTCAGTATTTATCATAGAAAAATCATAGAATATCACAAAGTAATCTTATTTATATGTGTTATGTAATCAGTATCATGACTGAAGATGTTTTAGGCAGCTCAAATCAGGAAAACCATGGTAGAAAGGGAACAAAAAATTCAAATTGAGTGTATGTTTCCTCGGATGCAATCCATTGAACAGGCTTTACTAATTGTAAGAATAATTTTCTTATTAAAAAGTTTGTCATGCTGAAAAAAGAAAAGAATGCAAGAAAGCAAACATAAGAGATCAAAATTTAAGTGTACATAGAGCATTTCTACCCAAAATAATTTGTCTGAACAGAGATTGACTGTCCGTTATAAAAAAATTACACTTTCATTAAAAGCATGGCGGATCAAGCAAGTCGCAATAAAGCTTAGAGAAATAAAAGGTAGACGAATCTTGAAAAATGGATGTTGAGGATATCCATCAGCCAAAGCAATAAAACATGAGACAAGCACTCAAATAATACTAAATGGGAAAAGTATTCATTGGTATCAACAGTCAATATTGGCTTATGATAAAAAATATATCACTTAGTAAAACCTATAAAAACAAAATCATGGAAGTACAATTTTCAAATCATATAAAAAGCATAAGAATTTAGCGGCAATCTTCAACCATGAACCTATTTGATCAAGAAATAATATAATCCTATATCGACAATTTTTAGAACTAGAAAAAAGAAGACCCTCATTAAAAGGATACAAGTTAGCACCAACATAAGAGAAAGATAAAACAACTTTGCAACATAGATGTCAGACAACTTAAAGCTGTAAAAGTGTGAAGCCAGCATTATCAGATAAAGTCACATCCCTTCTCTAGGTCACAGAGGGCCAACAGAGTTCCAGTTCAACAAGGAGCTTACCTTGAGATCTGCAAAATAAGAGTAGAGAAAAACCGTATCTCAACCACGCAATTTGAAAAAGTGAGAAGGAAGTTCATCAACACCAAAGAAAGTGTTTTAAAATCATTCTCTATACCAAAAGAAATTCAGCAACATAAAACTAATATATTTTTTCTGGTAAGTCAAAATTCATAATTATTGATCCCAATACTAAACATAGTCAATTATTAACACAAAGGAAGTGTATTTAAGGTTTTAACAGAAACCTTGCTACTCATATATCACCCAATTGGCGAATCTGGTTGTAATAACTTATTGCAAAGACCTAGAACCACGTTCTAATCTAGTGAGCAGATAATCAAAATAAACAAATTTCCAGACAAATTGTCAATCAAGATCATGTGCAGACAAACCCTTCATTCTCCCAAGTGCAAGACATATAACGAGGATCACAAGTCATAAATTGAGGACTGCCCCTCAGCCGAAGCATCCTCTTGCGCCGCTGGACTCCATAATTGAAAACACCCCTTTCCATCTCTGTAGCTTCCTCACCTTCTGCACCTCCATCATCCAATTCTTTATCATGGAGTGTATTGCGTTTATTAGATCCATCTCTTTCAAGATCAGCATTTCTTTCTTTTCTCCTGTCTCTAGCTTCTTGATCGAGATGTTTACAGCTGCCAAAATCTTTTTGTCTTTTCTGCTCTGCAGATGGACTTTCCTGTTCAGTTATCTTAGATCCATCTCCAGATTCTTTCTCATTTTGCAAAATTTCCTTTTCTACTCGGGTAGAGGATTCTCTCTTCGTTTGATCTTTTTCCCCCTCTTTTAAGTTTTGCCAATCCTTGGATAGAACCTTCCTCTGCCTCTCCCACATTTCAGTCTCTCTCCCTTCCTGGGCTGATTGTTTGCCATCATTATTGATGCAACCTGTCTGCATATTGCTCTTGGGCTCACTTCTTTCTTTGTCTCTCTCTCCCCACTCCCCGTGCTTTACTTCTTTCCTTTTCCTGTCCTTGTCTATAAATCTATCCTCATCTTTTAAATCAACTTTGTTTTCACTGACTGCTTCATGTGCCTCTATATGATCCCTGTTTTCAATGCTTGCACCTCCCTTTCCAGTTTCAATTGGGTGCTCAGAATTACCCTGTGCCACGTGCCGGAGATCTGCATGCTCAGCAGGGGATTCTGAATATCTTTGGCCGCTATGATATTCTTTAGGTTCTTTCCAATTCAATTGCCCACTCCAAGAAGTAAACGTATCTTTTGCCACATTAATGGCAGTTTTTGGATCTTTATAAGTGTCATTATTATATTTTGTTTGCTTAATATCATCACCTGTACTGCAAAACCTTCCATCCTGCTCGCCCTTGGTACCTTCTGAATCCCTCTTCACCTCACTATGCAGATTCCTCATTTCACTCCTACGATCTTGGTTTTCAACAAAATGGTCTTTATGTTCCTTGGAATCTTTTCGATCCAACCTGTTGTCATAAGGAACTGGATGAGAATCCAAACGCAAATCATTTGAAGACGAAGGCATGGGATGCATGGACAGAAGATGAGATTTTCTATCTGCATCATGAAAACAACTGCGAGGTATTTTTGCCATCCGACCATCTGGACCCATTTCGTAGTGAGGTTGTAACTCATTTGAAACTGTTGATGCCAACTTTGGATTCAAGCCTACGTCTTCATAGGAGTATTTGGAAGAAGAGGAATGACCGACCTCTTCATGTGATCTTTTAGGGGCACCACTCATCCTATCAACTATAGTTACATAAATGAATCGTTAAGCAGCAAGAAATGAAGTAAAAATCCTTATTTTATTTATACTCTCATAATGAAAGAGCTTGTCCAATTACCACCTGCAGTAGAAAACTTGAGATTAAATTCCAAAGAAAAACAGAATACATGCATAAATGGAGTCCAAATCCCTAACTTAAGCAAAGAGCTGTAAATAAGAAGATAGGAGAACCCATGAAATTGAATCTAAATTTTACATTTTTGAAACCCTTAATTACAAAAGGAAAGAAAAATGTAAGTCCTTCCAAACAACAAAAAACGTTAAATCGGGTAAAATTCTTCAACAGAAAACAAAGCACTAGCATTTCAAAGAACCGATATAAATATGTATCTGAGAAGATCAAAAGAATTAAATAGACAACAGAATCTCGAATGCATCACACAATGTAGTAACAATTACTTGCACTGGTATTTGCACTATCAACTTCAAGAGGTTAAAACCACAGTTTTTCACACAAGAACCAATCAATTAAGCAACCACAAATCCCCCTTCTTGGAAAAACGAGTCCTAACTCATTAATCCCACACAGCCCCCAAGAGAATGCACCAAAACAAGCTACAATGGGGGTAAACTCATTCAAAATTTTGGAAAGAGAAACAACTAAAGCTTACCTTTCAGTATCAAAGACACAAAAATGGCTTCTCGTTCCTCTCAAATTATTGCCTTTTCTAAATCTTAAATTGACTATATTAACTCTTATATATAGAAAGATAAAGGAAAAGAAATTTCCATGGTAAGAAAGCAGAAGAAGAAGAAGAAGAAAGCAGAAGACAGAGGAGAAACGGGTGGTGCTCTCTGAACCTCAACGTCCACGCGCGACACTGTTTCAAGGTCGTTCATCCTTCTTAAACATACGTATATATTGGTTGGGCTTTATGTGATTGTTCTTCTTATCGAACAAAACCATCAAAGTTCGAATCTTTACTCCGTAAGTTCACGTGGGCCCTTAAAGCCATAAACTTTAGCGACCATTTTCATGTTCTCGGGTCTTTGGTCCACTTGGTCTCCTTGGTTCCATTAACTATAGGATATAGGAGCACGTAAACCTACAAAAATTTTGAACGAGGAGCTGAGAGCCACCGCCGGCCGAAGTTCGCGATCATGACGTCTAGGTACTCTCTCTTTATGTGTCTTTATCGTCTACTGTGTGCAATGTGAAAAGATGGAATCTTTAGTCTGCAATGTTAGTTTGAAATGCGAATAAAAGATCAAAATTTTGCTTGTTGGGTGTAAAAGTAGGAGATTGAGGGCATTCAAGCGGTGGATGAACTCTCAAGGCGTGGAGTACAGCGGTGAGGCTTTGAAGTTCGTCGACAGTATCGAGGAAGGAATTTCAGTGAGAGCATTGAGGGATTTGAAGGAAGGTGAGGTGGTTGCGAGTATACCGAAGAGTGCTTGCCTTACAATAAAGAACAGCGGAGCATGTGAACTGATTGAAACAGCTGAGTTGGGTGGTTCTTTGGGGTTGGCTGTGGCGATTATGTATGAGAAGAGCCTCGGTGAGGAGTCTCCTTGGGCTGGATATCTTCAGGTCTTGCCTGAGAGAGAATCTTTGCCTTTGGTTTGGACTCTTGATGAGGTCGATCACTTTCTTTGTGGTACTGAACTTCACAAGGTATAAAGTATAACCATCCACAATGAGTGTTATGCTACTAGTTGCTTATCAGATATCTCATGAAAATTGCCAACTATTCCTGTTCAGTTGAAGTACAATATCAATGTTGTGTGTTTGTTTTCTGTATGTTGCTGCAATTGAATGGTAGCCTATGGCCTGCAAGTTGGATCTCTTTCTTATTGTTCTCTTTTTCTAACTCATTCATGCCTAAATAGCCCGTCATTGCCTGATGCAAATGCTTTTCTATTGCCTGTGGCTTTAGCTTCATGCTTTAGTTTGATGGACGAATAACTGATCCAATAATTTAAATTGATTCTTTGTAAAATTCATGTTTTAAGAGCAATCTTTGGAGTGTAGAGAACACCTTATGTAACAGATTAGCAATTGTAGTTGGGATAACACTTCTCATTTAAACCTTCCAACCTAAGGTGGTTTAACAACCAAGTTGCTTTAGCTTTTAGAACTGCTGCCCTTTGAGAAATATCTTATGTACTTATAGGCAGATAGTAAAAGAAGACAAAGCTCTTATCTACGAGGATTGGAAAGAGAGCATATTGCCGCTTTTGGATTTATTGCCTCTTAATCTGACCTTTTTCGGAGTTGAGCAATATTTTGCTTCCAAGAGTCTTGTTGCTTCTCGAGCTTTTGAGATAGACAACTATCATGGATTTGGGATGGTTCCTTTGGCAGATCTGTAAGTATTCATTCTGTAAGTATTCATTCTCTAAATGTTTTGTTGCTAGGGAAAGAGCTTCATTTTGTCAGATTTCATTTTGTTGTTCATTTTACTACTTGTCTCAGGATATTGCATTTATTGTTCACCCTTCCTCCCCACCCCCAAATCCACTTCCCACCTAAGCACAAAGAAGTCTTTGTTATAGAGAACAAAAATTGTGTCTATTAGTAACCTTTCATATATCATTGAGATTTGGCATGATGTAAATGCAATACAGGTTTAACCACAAGACAGGAGCTGAAGATGTTCATTTTACCTCTGTATCTTCTCATTCTGAATCTGATAACACAGACGACAGTGACCTTGATGGTTTGCCTACTGAATGCGGTGTTTATGAAAAGCCTTCTAGTGGTTCGGAACGGTCTATGATTTTGGAGATGATAATGGTGAAAGATGTAAAGGCAGGAGCTGAGGTTTTTACAGTTCTTATGTTTCTATAATTGTGAAATCTTTATGAATGTGTGATGTGATTAATCTGTCTTTCAGAACCACAATTTATAATTGAATGCAACATAATCAGATACACAATACAAATTGCAGAGTGCATACATAAGTGGATCTGTATCATGGCCTTCATGGAAACTTGTTATGATCTGTTTCTGTTAATGCGCTTCTATATTTGTACTCATTTAAAACAATCACTCAAAGCAGATTGTTTCCGTTAATGATTTGTTATGCATGTAATGTATGTGAATTTTGGTTTTCAGGTCATAGTTTTTGTTTTTTTTCTTCAAGGAGTTGTTATGATATAGGTTATGTTGTTTGACATCCCTTTCTTTCCTCATGTTCTTCTTAGGTCTTCAATACGTATGGGTCAATGGGAAATGCAGCATTGCTTCACAGATACGGGTTTACAGAGCCTGATAATGAATATGACATTGTGAATATTGATCTGGAGTTGGTACTACAGTGGAGTTCAACCTTGTTCTCAGATCGTTATAGTAGGGCAAGGTTGGCCCTTTGGAGAAGATTGGATTACTCTGCATGTGTCAGCCAGAATGCTGAATACTTTGAGATCTCATTTGACGGGAAACCGCAAGTTGAGTTGTTGAGTTTGTTGCACATTATGTTATTGCAAGAAGACCTTTATCATAAACTAGATCTCTCATTATCAACTGCATGTCATCATAAAGAATCAATGAGTGTGATCTTGTCAGAAAAATGTGGTGCTATACTGGACAAAAGTTCAGAAATAAGTAGAGATTTATTGCTGACTGAAGAAGTGGGTAGAGCTCTTTTGTGGCTTGCGGACAAGAGGGAAAGCTTCTACGGTTTAAAATCTACTCAAGATGATATTGGAGCACTAAAGAGATGCGATATGAAAGAAAGGAAACAATACCATTCTCTCGTGTTGCGTGTGAGTGAGAGGAAGATTCTGAAGAGACTTAGATCTTATGTTTCTTCTGGTGCTCGGTTGTTGAAAACATCAAAGAAAACATCTGCAAGGAAGAGATTGAAAAGCAATTGAGGTGAGTTGGTGTTGTATCTCTTGAGATTTCTGTTGTACCCTTTTGTTTCTTTTGCACGAAGTTCACTTGTAACTGTTTTGCCCCTACTATGAGGATGATGTTAGAAACTAAGCTGATATATATGCCTAAAGATGTTTGTCATTCATACATGCTATAAGAGTATGGAAGCAATATTGTTGTGCTTATGCAAGCTGTTTCAGTAGTTGTTTCCACCTTCTGATGCACATGTACTTGGAGAAGAGAAGAGCTTCTATAAAGAAAAAGTATTAACTTTAAAAACTTTAAAAAGTATTAACTTAAAAACTTTGTTATTTCCGCACAATCCTTTATCATTAAAAGGACATATTTTGTTATGCTTAGGAATAAAAACTTTATGAAGAGAACATGAACATAAAAAGATAATATCAAAATGGTACACTAGAAACATCATTTATCATTGCAAAGAAAACTTACACAAATCTCAATTATTCATTAGAAAAGAAGAAGAAGATCGAATCACTCACACCTTGTCTAGAAAGAAGTTGAAGCTTGCTGGCATAACTAACGACTCAGCTAGAAAGGCAACATTCAAGAAGACAAAGAAGGGTATAATGAAGGTCAGGGAATTGAGCACCATTTGTGACATTAAAGCCTGTACAATCGTTCATAGTTCATACGACTTTCAACCAGAGGTTTGGCCATCAAGTTCTTTAAGCAAATGCCTAGAAAGAACAAAGCAAGAAGATGGTGAAACAAGAGAGTTTGTTAAGGCAAAGAATTGCCAAAGCCAATATGCAGCTCAAGAAACAAAGAAAAAGAGAAGGGGGTGACACTAGTGATGTAAGCTTTAGGTCAGTGAAGGTAAGTTTGCAACACTTGAACATGATGGATTTGAATGATCTTGGATTGGTTGTAGAGCAAAACTTGAAGCAAAACTGGTGCTCAGCCATCATTAGTTTTTGACATGAATATGGAGAAGATGCAGAGGCAATACTGGTTCATGGATTCTGTGAACTTGCAAGAGCATTCGGCTAGTTTTGTTGGTGATGAGATGATGATAATGCATCTTGCTGATAACAATCAATAACGTTCTTTGGTCTAATTTGTTTTTCCCTTGAGCATGTGTTCTTGAAATGATAACCTTTTTTCTTATAAGAATATCTGATCAGAAGCTCTTACTAGAAAGGAAATATGATAGTTAAAATAGCCACATGTATTTCAATGATTCAGATAGCATAGAGATCAAGTTCCAGGTTTCTGACATTTGAACCGTTACGGATCAAAGGAACAAAAATAATAAGAATACACAGTTTGAGAGCTTGGCAGATGAATGCCACTTTAATAGAATTTTCTGATATCCATCCTTAAGTTTCAGCATCCTGGAGGAGTAAATAAATAGTAAACAAAATGAATGTACAAGTTCATTCCACAAGCTCATAAATCATCATAATTTTACTGTTACATTCAAAAACATGCTCAAAGCTAACTATCAAGACATCATATTATACAAAGACTTCTATAATTTGCTTTATGTACGAGTTTTGAAGCTGTATTGACTCTCACTGTTTTGTCTTTGAATGCCTCTGCAAAATTGTCTATCAAATAGGATCTCCTCGACAACAATAGGGAGTGAAATTTGGCCTAGTCTTTCTGCTGTCACCACATCAAAATGACAAACCACTTCCAAAAGATTAAACACCAACTATTCATCTGCAGAATATCAAACCAACTCTGAGACACAACACAGCCATAACTCTATCAAAATATCAACTTTCATTGATTGCTTGAGCTATTTGTGAGGCTTGATATGAGGGTAAAGCCCCAAAATGTGTTCTGGCATGAAGTCGTGTCTGGTCAAAATGCCAACTATTGGAGGCCTCTGCAGTGGCAAAAGATATGAAAGTTAATCATGCAAATTGCTGACAAAGCATAAAGTGCCTCAACTGAGACCCATGAGAAGAAAATAATATAAGAGGAACACTGAGGCTGTAAACAACATTTTCATAGTTCTGAATCACCAGAAGAGAATGCTTCAACAACATTAATGATTGTATTCCTATGCAGATAAGTGACTGCAATCTAACACATCAAGGAATAGATGGGAGAGCATGTTACATACCTCCTGACTCTTTGGCACGACACACATATGCCTGAGCCCAAGCTGTCGAAATAGAATTGCAGCTTTGGCAAGTGACATTGTTTCAACAACTGTATATGGGGATGTATTAGTAATAGGATGGAGATCTACAAACATTTCCATCTCTTCCTCACTAAAGTCTAGATCCTCAATTTTGATACCCTTCCCCGATCCTGCCTTAGCAAAATCGAATGCTGCAAATCTGCGTAATATCTCTTCACCAGCACGTACCCTTTCTTTAGAAAAAACCTTTCCCTTGAGTAAAACAAGTAAATGGGACCTAAGTACAAGACCGCATAATTCCGGTGCTTCCGAGAAAGGAGGCTCATCAATCACTGGGAACCCATTGTGTCCAGTAGTTGTTAAAGCATGCACTATATTTCCAACCTTTTCAACACCAAAATAAGTGACCAGTGGACCAGGAACTACGTCCCGGACAACCAGATTCCTCATGTAAGGCTCTGCATGGGCCTCCATATAAGGTAATCCCTTTAATTCGACAATTTGGTCATAAACACCCTTGTTGAAATTATCCGCCACGGTTTTGGAGATGAGAAGAACTAGCATTACAAGCGGAAGCAGTAAAAGATCATTAGTGAGCTCAAGCAGTATAATACACAGGGAAACGGTCATTCTCATGGTGCCTCCAAGAAAAGATGCTGCTCCAAGCAGGGCAAAAAGACCTGTGTCGAGTTTAGAAATGGATTTAAACAATCTGCCAACGAGACGACCGTAGCAAGCTCCAGCCAGTATGACTGGGATGAACAGACCAGATGGAATAGCAATCCCATAAGTAATAACACCAAGACAGAAAACAGCCACAAAGAAGATCAATAGAGAAGAAATTTTAAATTCATTCTCAGTGCTAGTGCTCAATAGGTTGCGTATAGCATCATCGTTCGTGTTCAGGAAAAGGGAGGCTAGGTCATTGTAATGACCTGATGGGCACTGAAAGCGTTTGAAGTTTCCAGATTCTTCAGTGCTAGGGCAAGCTACTGATATATTTGTAGGGCAGGGGATGCATTTGGTGGACCATGGCAGGCCATAAGCACACAATGATGTCAACACTGCAATGATAGCAACAAGCAATACTTTGAAACCGGCACCTTTTCTGCAGCCACAGTACAGGCAGGAACCATTGTTGGTGTCAGAAGAGAAAGGTAAAAACAGAACTCAACAAGAATCAGCTCAGATGTCTTGTTGGCATGTGATCGTCTTGTTGGCATATGATCCGGGTAAAAATCATATAGAATATGAAAAAGAAAGAAGCTCTTCATTGCAACTTGTTTCTTACTACTATACAGCGACTATTATCTTAGCAATATTCATATCAGTAGCAGCAACAAAAAAAAAAGTATTAACAGGAACTTGGAGAACATACTCATTGATGATGCTATAAGTTCGGAGGACTTTGTCTACAAGATAGTTATAAAGGCTTCCAAAGATGCCGCCGATAATTCCCAAGAGTATCACTGCCAATACATCTGCGCCACTATATGTCACCTTTGCGGAACTGACATCATACATGATCAACCCTCCTTCTCCGAATAATCCACATCTTCCAGAAGAGCAAAATACTATAGAAGCTCTCAAAACCATAGCAACTATTGCTGTTGTGAAGAAAGTTCTCCAAAGAAGAGCACTACGCCACCTAGGACATAACAAAAAGCAAAACCAAAATTGATATTTTAACAGTGTCATCCATAAGTAACAAGAATTATTCAAAAAAAGACTTTCTTATGATTAGTCATTAGGCCCAACTCCATAGGCAGTTTCAAGAAAACAAGAATTAGTGAGTGATCTCGCCTTCTGTTTTCTTTGTTTGGCAGTTCACTTTCATTAAGAAAATTGTTCAATTTAATCTTAATTAATTATAGATCACTACGACAAGAATTTTCCAACATTCTCAAATGCTACTACAGAGAAACAGCTCCAGCTGCTAATGGTAGGAGATATATCTTGTGTGTGCATAAGGTGACTTTCTCACAGAACAGCACAAGAATCAATGTTTGGAAACCTGTCAGAATTTCTCAATCGTAGGGAAGTAAAGCAAACACACAAGATATTCGTAAAAGAATGCAGAGAGTTAGAAACAGATGCACTTTTGGGCATTAGGGGGAAGGTGATTTGTACCATGAAGCTGCTTCTTCAAGAGCAAAGAGAACACCACCAACTGGAGCACGAAAAGCTGCAGCTACACCAGCAGCAGCCCCACAAGTAATCAAATCTCGCCTGTCACGATCATTCTTGAAGAACCTTAGCCATTTGCATGTTAAGCGATACTTTCGGGAACCACCTTGCCCTAACAAAGAGGCTATGCATGCACCTGTATGAACCATAGGCCCCTCTTTACCGACAACAAATCCAGCAGAAACCCCAAGAACAGAACCAAAAATCTGTCATATTCAAATAATGTCATGCATAATTCCGTTGACAACGTAAATAAAAGAAGGAAACACAGCAGATTTTATTCACCAACTTCAGATTCACAAACACCTTAAAAGTGAGTAATGAAACGAAACAAATTTCAATAGCATTTCTGAAGAAAACAGATCCAACTTTAGCAGACAACAGAATATTCACTGAAAGATCAACACAAATCTAAGTTGATTTGTGGTAAACGACTAAGCACATACATATCAGAATACATTCAGACTGGCGAGAACAAAATTAATAGGCATTATAATTAAAACATAATGAATGTCAGTTATACTGTGTCCCTTTGAATAGTAACATACAAATTTTTTGCACGTTTCTGTCTGAAAATCAGTTGCAAAATCCAAAGAGCTACAACAATTGTTTTAACAAGAAGTCTCAGTATTCTAAGAGCTGTGCCCATCTCTAAGTCAAGGAAGTAAAATATTTTCATACATGCCAGCATCAAAAACATTGTTTAACTAAGTTGTTGAAATTTGTTAACCATAATAGTCCATGATATCAACTACAAGCAGAACTTTATAAAATAATGAACTGAAGGCATTTATAGAATTGCTGTAGCCAAGTTTGGTATGATGAGAGAGTGAATAGTTAAGCTTATACAACAAAATGACATCCACACGCTAAACTATATATCCATCTGGAATCAGAAAGAATTAGCACTTTTGATTTGTTCTGCTTTATATTTTGCAAAGGTAGACAAGTCATTGTCTATGTGGGTGCAGGACATGATGGCTCCTTGAAGTGAAAATGCAATTTACCTTCACAAAGAGAGTACTTGGAGCGAGAATCGAATGAGCATCAATACCATTCAAATAGGCTTTCACCTCAGGAATGCCAGAACCTGCTGCTGCTGGAGCAATGAAAGCACATAGAGACCCAGCAACAGTTGCCAAGGTCAAGTTGAAACCAAGATATGCTGCAAAAGCCAAGTAATATCTGCACTGGAACTATTTGATTGTCAAGTCACAATATCAAGTAAGCAAGTACTACGTAAACTTTTCAATGGCAGAAACGACTAAAAACGTCCTCCACCACCAAGGTTCAAGTCCTAGCGGAAACAAGCAATCAACTTGATTATATATAAAAAGATTCATTAATTACGTGAAGTTATTTAACTATAAATGAGGATTGATGTGCTTTTTCCGCATTACATTTTTCGTTTCTGTATATTAGTATGTGCTTTGTTCATTGCAGCAGATGTTCCTATCCCGTGTCATCCTTTCCTCCAGGTTCTGGAAGAAAGGAAAAGGGAAGGGTAAAAGATATATTATACTCGATAAAGGATACTTTTTAGATTTCTTTTCTGAAGCAAGTTTTCCTTCATTTAAACAAGTATTAAATAATCCTACAATGCCAGAGTGAATCATATCAAACAGATCAAGAAAGAATCCTACATGCACAAGAAATTAGGCATACAGAATTTGTTGGAAAAGGGAGGAAGAGCTTACCTATCCTTGTTCAAGAGATAAGTTGTGAGCAGTAACTTGTAACCAGCAATATTCTCAACTGCAATGTTACTAAAGAAGCCAACAACTCCAGTTCCTAGTCCTATAAGAAGGGCAAATGCCCATTTCAGAACAACATACTGAAAAATCTGAACTTTCTTCCTTGATCTCCAGTCCTGCTTGAAAAGCTCATTCTCTAGAATCCTACACCAGAACACAAATCAACAAAAAGATTAGGAAAAAAAAAACCAGTAAAAGAAGAAGAAATCTTGAAAAGCTGAATGGGATGAAGAAGTGGACAAGGAGAAGTACTCATAATCAAGGCTTTCAATGGGACAAGTGTTGGAGCCAACAATGGCTATCTGAGAAGTGGTGTTGACCCTTTTCACCAAAAGGGGTTCTCTGTAATCGTCCATCTCCGTCTTCCCAATCCCAGCTTCAATCTCCTCATCTTCACACAAGTTGTTATTATTGTCGTTCATACCGTTACCTTTTTTCATTCTACTCTCATTCACGTTCTCTCCAAACATGCCCATCATCAGCTCTCTCTCTCTCTCTGCTTCTCCTGATCTGTCCTCTGCTTCAAAGCTCTTGTCTTTTCTGCTGTATTATTGATATTGGATTCTTCTCTATTATTTAGTCATTCAGACAGACCGGACACGAGCAAAGTCACAGAGTTCTCGCTTATCTCAACCTCTTCAACTGGTCAACGGCCGACCTTACTTTTACCATTGTTTTCTTTTTATTATAAAAAATTAAAAATAGAGTTTGTTCAATTAAACCATATTAATTAATATTTATTTTAAAATATTATTTAATTATCATATAAATTATTTCATAACATATTATTTATTTTATTTATAATTATAAAATAATAATAATTAACTTTAATGTGACAAATACATTAAAAATTAATGAAAATAAAAGAGATAAAGTAATAATTAAATTATATTTTAAAAATTTTTAAAATAAAAAATTTAGGTAAAAATTATATTTATTTATTCATTAAAAGTTTTTTATTTCAATTATAATTATAATTTTAAAGTTAATATAATAAAACTAATGAAAATAAAGGGGATTACCCAATGATTAAATAATATTATAAAAATAAAAATTTTAGGTAAAAATGGTACTAATTAATTTATTTTAAAAAGTATAATAAAAGAAATGATCTTTCTCTCTCTAACTATCTCTCTCTTCATTTAAAAACAATCTCTACTAGTTAAGAATACGGCTGTGTTTTGTTCAACCTCTTCAAATTTTTCATATTGACGGTATTCATATTGAGTATTGTTGTTATTATATAATTAAAAAAGAGATTTTCTTGTTTGATAAATTAGATTCATTTTGCATCATATCTAAATGACTCCTTTATTTGGGCTAAAGAAGTAATGTCCCTCGATCATTATCAAACTGATTGTTTTTTTTTTTTTATTTGTGAGGATCCCACCAAAGTACTTTCTACTTCTAATAGACCATGAACTAGATTATAATCATTCTCAACAAGGCCATAATAAGTTTTTATCCCTTTTTTTTCATTGGATCCGAGCAGAGATCAAGGTCTTAGTAACTGGCAAAACAATTCAAAA
>JANZXR010000170.1:34894385-34917377 GCA_027575705.1 Erythroxylum echinodendron | reverse complement strand
ATAATTTCAAGCTGAAAGTGAGCTGGTTTTTTCAGAGAACAAGGTGAAGACAACTTTGAAAAGATTTCTTAGCTATTCTCAAAAGATGAAAAATTAATCAGATTTTTTGTACCCATTATTCTGTACTAATTCTATTTTACGCAATCTCATCCATACAAATATGTGAGACCCATATAAAATTAAGAGAAATGTATAAATAAAATCACGTAAAACAGAGTTAGTAAAAATGTATCTCATCAAACGAAGAAGTATCGGAAAATGAATCTCCATGAAGATTTGCAAAAATCCAAGGAACGTGCAAAATATGGAGTAATATAATTAATTTCCTAATAGATTTGTTTGGTGCGCCATTCCCATGTGATGAAAGTTTGTTGGGATTTACCATCTCATCAGTACATTATTTTAGACTTTTCTACAATTTAAATATTTTTTATATATCATATTGATAATTATAAATTTTGGGTGAAGTAAATAATTAAATTATTTTCAAACCATTTTATGTGAAAAATAGAATACGAACAACAAAAGAATATGTAAAAAAAAAATTAAAATAGGAAAATCAATTTCATGAAATGGTCGGCTTTCCTTGAAGCTGACACTACAGAGCTGGATAAGTACGTGGAAAGTTAGATGGCAACGCTATCTGCTTCGTTTTCTTCTACCGTAATCTGTGTCAGGTTATTGTTCAGATGTTTGAATTACAGTTACGGGAAAAGAAAAAGCAGCCCATCACCCGGTAATCAATTGACAAGTAAGTACTCTTTTTTTAAGACCCAATGTTACGTGTCATCTCGTGATACGTAATTTGTGATATATAATTTATAAAATTGTTACATATACTAAAATTATATTTTTAATTAAATTATTAATTTATAAAATTAATTTATTTAAATCATATAATTTACATCAACGTAGAATTAATAATTTAAGCTCTATCAAACTCATCAATTTAAAAAGTGAATGCTGCTGTCAACTCGTAAACTAAAGTAATATAAAAATAAAAATCTAGTCATTATATACTAGGAGTAGCCTGTAAGAGTGATCAAGTTAGTAAAGTAAGAGAGTATAAGATTAAAATATCTTGTATTTGTATATCTTACTTGCATTCTTTCGATCAAATCTGTTGTATAGAACTTGTCTAATACGAAATATTTAATTGACATATTTTACAGATTATTGCGTTAATTCAAAATTTTATCCAATACGTATCTAAAAAATATCAGTCACACATTCCTCCTTTTCCCAAAAAAAAAATAATTCAAGAGCAAGGTTGGCAAAATTTGCCCTAACAACTTGAATTGATCTGAATTTAGATTGAACTTGGACCTCTTTTATTTTCAAATTTTTCATACTTTAAACTAGCGAAACCTGGAAGTGGAAGCGTTAGCTGACGTTTTCCATTCCATTCTACAATTAAAGGAAAACGGAAATGAAACAAAGAACAATGGCTTCCAATCCATTCACTGCACCAATATTTATTAAAATCATACGTTAGGTTCAACCAAAATGCTTCATAAATGCTCTACAGAAACTCCAGGTCTAATCAGTGTACACATAAGAATGTCAAAAATCTACAGAAACCAACCTTTATACATTCCCTTTTTTCGTCTTCTTCCCTTTTCTTTACTACAACTGTCTCTACTTACGTCTCTTTCCTTTCAACAGCGTTTTCATTTTCCTATGTAACACCAAGCTCGGTGTAGAAAGATGAGGTAATAATGAGGCCAAAAATGATAGGAGAATTGCGAGAGAACTTATACTGCAAATACAACAGATGCTGATTTTTGTTCGGATGTTACAAGCTATCTCGAGAAATTTCGGAAAGCAACATTTGAACCTGAAATCAACAACGTATTATGCTGCTCCCAGAGGAAAACCTTCCTGTCTATCATTTGTTGAAGAACAGACCCCGCCTCTTTCCTTTTCTTCTTTCGCCTGCCTGCAATGGTGGAAAAGAATAAGACTTCTCCGCTAATTTCATCAGAATATTTTAGTAGAACTGTATCGACTCTTCGTCAAGGGTTTGTCTTGAAAGGTATCATCTAAACCTACTTTATTAACAATTTTGGCAGAAACTGAATCATAAATGTGCTGTTTAAAAGTAATATAAATTTTTTGCATATAAGTGTGCTGTGGGATCTATAAGTTTTCCTACAGGATTTCTTCATCAGCGGTTTGGTAGGCTACAAGGGGCGAAAAGGATTCTGCTGGATCACAATTCAAAGACAACCTGCATTCATGTCAAAATCGAGTAACTGAAAGCATTATGAGAGCACCAGGGTGTCCTATCCAAGGAGCAATAAGGGTTTTAAGAGAACTGGAAAGGCTATGAATATCAATCCTGTCTAACAAACTACAATAGCTGTCTTCCTAGAGGGGTTTCTATTCCGTATCAGTTTGAGTGACAATGAAGGTGTTAAATCATGTACTGATGGATACCCTACATGATTGATTATATTACTTGCTCACTTTGTTCTCACGTTGTATGTTCCAGAAGCTAGATTGTGTGCAGACAAGGCTGCCTACAAGGAGAGTATTTATTTAAGACTCGAAAAGCTGAAGAGCTTCATACGAATTACTGGACTGAACCAGGGAAAGGGGTCAAAAAGCTACAGACCATAAATCATAGGTCCACATCAATACAGCGAAAAGTACAAATCTGCATAGCGACATATAGAGTGAGACTGCAAAAGAACTTTACCCGTATAAGAAACAATCTCATTGTAAGCACAATTGTGTCCCTTGAACTGCAAATAAGATGGAACCAAAAGCCAATATTTATTAAGTTGCACCAAAAAAAGAACAGGGTTAGGATCGATAGGAGATGGAA
Source organism: Erythroxylum echinodendron (assembly GCA_027575705.1). Classification (NCBI taxonomy): domain Eukaryota; kingdom Viridiplantae; phylum Streptophyta; class Magnoliopsida; order Malpighiales; family Erythroxylaceae; genus Erythroxylum; species Erythroxylum echinodendron. The sequence continues at coordinate 34,914,547 of JANZXR010000170.1, read as the reverse complement.
AGTTGCCATTTCTATGGTTAGCAAAGTAGCATGATAGAGAAGAAAATACATGAATGTTTATTAGAGAATGCACGGGTTAGAACACCTAGTTCTTCGCAATAAAGCATGCAAAATTCTGGTTTAAATGCAAAATATTACTACAGATTAGGAATTATTGACATGGAATATATATACATCATCTATAGAGGATTGAAAACAAGCAGAAAATAGAGGTTATGTGCATAGAAAGTTAAGTTCCAACAGGAAATCACGCCACAACTATAAAAGAATCAATAAGCTTAGACAGGCGTAAAACAAAGCAACCAAAATTCTAGGCATATTCAAGTACATTTGCTCTTCAATAAATTTACTAGCACGTTGCTAAGCTGGTCGCATAAATTTGAGTATTAGCACTACATGTTCCACAAAATAACTCATAAAACTAGAAAATTTTACGTTGATTCCAATTGCCATCATTGTTTGTCAAAAATGGTACATAAGCATCTATCCACATTGCTATCTCTAGAAAGCCTCTACAAAGTCTTTTTTCTTGAAAACTGCTCCAAATAAAACACTCAGTACTGAGATCAACTTGCAAAGAAAGCGCCAAATGCTAAGTATTATAGATGGTCATGTAAATTCTTTTACTAAAAGGATTCATTACTGTAATATTTCTCAATATTCTTTGTATCATGAACATCAGAATGCAAGCACCAAATGCTAATTATTATAGATTCTTTTGTAAATTCTTTTACTAAAAGGATTCGTAACTGTAACAATTCTGGGTCTTCTTTGTATCATGAATATCAGAATGCAACCTTAGGAAGAGTACAAACAAAGCAAACCACAGTAGTAAAAGTTTCATGATAACTGTTAACAATGTGAATTAGGATCTAATCTTCTTCAACCTGAAAAGCCTTAACAAAAAATCTTCTTTTGAAATGCAAAGAGGTCTATTAAAAAAAAAGGTCATGTGTTTCAATCTTCAGCCAAACCTGAGGGTTCCCAACAGATTAATGACACAGCAAAGAAGATTGACTTCAAACCCCATTTCTCCTAGGTTACAAATTATGCTAATTGCAGATACTCGTGCAAAAAAGTGAAAAAACATGTCATGTTTTAGTTCGCAGTGTTATTCCCTATCCAGACATACTCATATATTACACCACAAACTCAAATACATCTACGTGAATCTATATTCTCACCAAGTAACATTCGATTTGTTCTCTGCTCGTAAAAGATGCACGTCATCACTAGAGATAGCTATTATGAACTCATTAGGTTGTCCATGTGGAATTGTTACCTGCAGAAGAGTGCATTTAGTGCAACACACGGAAAAACTAATACATAATCATCTGACATCCACACATATGAGTTTGCCTAGTCCTGCTCATTAGGATTTCAAAGAAAAAAAGCTAGTGAGCTTACACTTATGGCTGGCGAAAACTTCTCTGTCACAACAAGACCACTCGTTCCACTACACTTGATACTGAAACCTTCTCTCTTGATAGCCAGTGTAGCTGCTTCCCATATACCAAGATATCCAGTCTGAAAAGGAAAAATATATTTTACAGGGCCTACAGTAAGAATCTGGTCATTTAATTTCAGATAAACTACGGCATTTTCCTTTCTCAGCAAGTCTTACCGACAAAGACACTTTATATGAAACATGGCCACTATAAAGGGTCCTCTCGATGTGGTTCTGCATTTCAGGATCTATATGCAAGAAAGGATTATCAATTACAATGTTATTGCAGAAGTGAACAAGTGATGACATCGAATAAGAAGAGAAGACGATTGTGAAGAATCAGACAAAAATTAAAGGTGTCAGCAACTATACATGATAAAAATTTTATTTAATGAATGCATGAGAAAAAATCATATTTACTATTAAAGCAAATGAAGCTACTGTCCAATAAGGATGCAGCTTGGAGTTGCCAAGATCAATGTCAAATGTAGGACAACAGTCATAAAGGACAAAAATAAGATATTACTATTACAACTGGACTCTGCTGATCACATCAGGCTCATCAGGATTCTGTGACCCAAACTTCAAGTCCACAAGGAAATCAAAATCATTGAAAAGATATAAAAGGAAAAGGATTCTGAAGCTGATTCGCAAGGTCCAAAAAGATCAAACAAACAATAGGAGCAACAGTTTCATGATAAATTGATTCTTTAACAAGTTTGTTGACATTTATGATTCTTTAACAAGTTTGTTGACATTTATGATAGCATATCTTAATTTATGAATTACAGATAAAACAAGAACGGAAGTTCATCCAAACAAGGTGCATTACACTAACCACATGAGATCTTTCTGTGCTCGTTTGCAAAAACCTTCACAAGCTCTCCCTGGACATATTTCAGATAAGATAGGAGAAAAGACAGATTATCACATACAACTGCTTAACACAAATGAGGAACATATCTATAATGACATTCTTCACTTAGTAACGTTTCTATGAGCATAAATTATAACTGGAGAACAAAAATTTACCACTGTATTTGAATAAAAAACTACAGTGGGTAAAGTGTGACCACCAAATTTTTCATGTTGGTGAATGTTATCACACAAGAAGAAAATGCTCTGCAAATGCAGCTCATAATGAATATCAAGCTCTTATCTATGAATACATGTATGTAGGGGAAGGGATCCACACACATGAGTAGATCTATACAATTTATATGTTAGAATAGCGTATCAATCATCTTTCACGTCCTGAGGTCAACAACAAATTAACATGAGATTATGCATGTTCAGTTTCAAATTACAATTTATCAGCTTTTCTTTGAGTAACTCTTTAGCAAGCAATTTTAAGGGTAGAGTGCTACTATAGATACATACAAACAACTAATTGTTCTGAAATTTAACACGTATGACATAAGAGTAAAATTCAATTGTTTGTCTAATAATAACAAAACCATAAAAAAGTGGATAAATCTACGGCTCCTACGCTATCTGTCAGCATGCCTGTCAAAGCTATGAGCGTCACTTAAGTCAAAAGGAAAGAGGATCCACTTGTATAATCTAAATAGCATGCCCTTGAGCATGCGGTGGCTTGGTCTAACGTGCTAACTTTAAGAGCTTAACGTCCAATCAAAACCCAAAAAGAAAAAGGATTATCAAACAAACCAGCCTTGGTCTGCCTGGACGATATAGCTTTATTTCTTAGGCATTTTCCAATCTTATTTTGCAGGGAGAAGGGAAGCTGCTACCCATACATGCATATCTGTGTGTGCTAGTCTTGCAATAGCTCTACTATCTCCGTTAAACTCAAGGCTTTCTAAATTATTAGCTAGCAATCTAAACATCCAAATCCCAGAAGTGGAAACAAAGTGAACATCAAGAGATTCATAATAATAGGGAACTTCCAAGCACAAGACTGTTTATGGCACTCAATAATAAGATAGATTTAACACCTTTCTCTTCCTGTCATCCAAGGGCTGGACCTCTATAGAAAGGTAGGTATCAACATCATCTGCGGTAACAAGATAGTTTGGTTGTTTTGCTCCTACAATACAAACTCTATGAGAATGAGGTTTAAGGCAAAGGAGAAGGGAAAAGCCCAAAAGGGGACAAAATAAAGGAAAAACATCAAGGAGAGAAGTACCATCAATGTAGTTAACAGATCCATCTTCCAAGTGACGTACCCACTGAAAATATGAAAACAAAAAGATTTAATTTATGCAACAGAAACTCGTAAACAGAAATGCTCCTAGATTTTATAAGTGATTGCAACCCAAGAAAATTGGATCACAAAGCACCGAAAAGTGAGACACTAGTAAGTGACAACAAAATTGCACCTCAAAATTACAACTGGTTGTTCCATTGATAGAGTATCCAGATGCCTGAAGTATTCTTCCTGGAAATGCTTCACCTGAAATCTGGAGGCCCTCTATAGCTGGCAATGGATCATCATCTGCAGCTGCATGTGACAATATATCCACTTAGATAGTCAACATTAGTTTCACTTGCAGGAAAATCAATCAAATTTAATTTTCAAAGACAATAAGTCTCACCCTCCGAGAAAGATGAAGAAGGTTCTTCCATAACCGGAGGTAAATAAGGTGAATAAGATGAGGAAGTATCATCAACAGCTGCTGAGTACGGAGCAGTGCCTGTCCCCCAATTGTTTGGCGTTTCTCTCTCATGATTTCCTTCCGCTTCATGATCATCCATCTCACTATTGCTGACAGGCTCACGAAATATGACTTGCTTGCCTGTAGTCCCTTCAACATATCGCATTGCATGAGCATCACCCCTAGCAACTGTATTTGCCTCATGCACTGCAGGATTCCTGATAAGTAGCCAATGCACTATATCAAGACACACATTCTAACTGAGTTGGGTATGTGTTCTTATGCTCCCTTAATGTTCATTTACCATAAGAAAACCACAAAGTCACAAACCATATGTTATTAAGTTTCTATTGTGCTATGCAATAAAATAATAAGATACTAATCATGGCACCATCAAATCAAACGTAAAAAGCAGGGAAGGAAATTTTTTATTCGAATAAGCGGCTGGAGGATTACAATGCAGTGTCCAAGAGATACAAATAAAGATCTAAAAAGGAAACTTGCACCGTCAATCACTTATCAATTGAATGATTCACTCGCAGTCATTTCATTATCATTATTCAAATACATCACAAAATGAAAACATATCAGTGAAGGATCACGAGATAAATTCATTTCACAACACCATCTGCATTAAAAATCATCACATTCTTGAAGAGGGTTCAAGTTTATAATAACTTATAAGGCACAAAACTAAAGCAAATTGTCGTCTTTTTCTGATATTTCATGCATAAGATTGTTCCCTACATTTATCTTCCAAACGCTATGAGATAGCATGTATTCTTGAACCAAAGCATCGAGAAGTCATGGGACACCAAAGTTGGGGACTTATAAAAATACAAAAAAGTTCAGTTCATTGTATCTAAGACACTATAATTTCATTGAAATTAATTCTTCACTTAAATCAATACATATTAATTGCATAATCCATGCATATGACCAATCAACATAAGAACAGAAACCCTCCAACAAATGGAGAAGGTTGTTATTTGTACAATGAGTTCACAATAGCGGTCTCCATTTGACCAGGCTCACCTGCTTGCAAGAGGTGAAAACCTCCCTACGTCATCAGGTTCCAAATTTTTTGCACCAGCACCCCTAAAACCGCTCTGATGGTGACCCCTTACATCCCAAGCTGCCCCTGACTGAGCATCTGAAGAAGGCGTTGGTATCTTTCCTTGGGAATATGCCATCTGTGGAACCAATTCAAGTCCATTCTTATCCTGAAAGTAAACTCAATAGAATTAAAAAAAGTGCATGCTTATATGTGCAGAACTAGAAAATCTTACATAAAATCAAGTACTCACTGGATTTGCCAAGACAGCACCAATTGAAGAAGGTGGTGATTGTGGAGCCAAATTTGAGTGGATCAGATCAGACCGCCAAGGTATCAGTTGATATTGCGATTCCTTGAGCTTTGACTGAAACAGGTAACAAAAAAAATTTACAACAAGACTCTCGCCTAACAAGCACATTGCAGCAGGATATATCAGAAGATTGGATCAAAAATTAACTTCATACACCAGTTAAAGCACAAATTTAGAGGCCTGATGTGGAACAACTCAATAAGAATCATATCTTCTCCACATGTACCTCAGTAAAGTTGAGCTTCTCCTGCAGATGTCTGAATAGGATCTGCAAGTAAGAGAACAGATGGTAAACTTAATCGGGTTCTTGTTGCAGAGTAATTGAAAAACAAACTTTTGGACAAAATGAAAAACTGAAAGAGGGCAGAAGGGAAGAGACAATTGGTAAAGGACAAAACAAAAATAATTTAAAGGAATTATCCATTCTATCCAGAGCAAAACCACTACCAAAACGTGATCAATCTCAAATTCAAAAACCTTTTTTTGAAACGGAAATCCTAGAACCTTCAAAATAAACAAGGAAAATTGCAAAAATTATTTTAAAGGTCATTGAATAAAAAGTATAGCAGAACAATTTAATCAGAAGATGAGTTACAATATTTCATTAGACAAGTTTAAAATCTTAAGTAAGATTTAGATCCCAGCTTCTGCAAGCAAAAAATATAGCACGTTAAAATTTGAATTATGTGCAAAGATTCATATTTGATCCAACACATAAGAATAAAGTGAATCCTTGGGTTATAAGCACCTTGTAAAAATTATTAAACATTTAATATCATAATAAAAATAAAAATCTCACGCACAAATATTCGAAGAGTAAACCACTAGGAATTGAGATTCCCATTAATTTTATTTTCTCTTCTCAGTTTCTAGGAAGGTGTATTGGAGGGTGAGAAAGAGAGATGAAATGAAGAGTTTTTCTTATCCAACAATGACCATTTTCTTAGAACTGCATGCTACAAGTACTGGTAGAAGTGACACGCTGGGATCAGCAGATAATAGATTTGAGAGTATTTATTTTAATTAGCTGTTATTTGTTTTATGTACTATTTCTGTAGGTTTTTATTCATAGGGAATTTTAGTACTTTCATTTTTACAGTATTAAAGCTGAATCTTGTTAGAGATTTAATATGATTACGCTACAAGTCCTATATAGTAAGTACCCTGCATTCTAATAACACTATTCTCGAATATTAGGTTAGCTTGTATTGCCTAATATTATAAATAGAAGTGCTAAAACTTAATTGATAATAAGTCACAGCATTGTTTATTTTTCTTTCCAACAAATCCAAGATTGCAAGTAAGTGTCCAAGAGAAAAATACTATCTGATGTATGTATCCGCCGAAAAGAATTCTAGAAGCATACAAGTAATAAGTTATATAGCATATGCAGCTTGGAAATAATTTAATACTGACCTTGACATTGCTGACAATAGACTGGGCATCAGGAACTGGTGGTTGCAGAGAGTATTCGGCAAGAAGAGGCAGCAATGATGACACAAATGCAGTTCTTTCTTCTTGGGCAGCCTGAGACAACGAAGAGATGGTTCTAAAAGTTCAGTCTGGTTCAATTTTCCGAAACCAAATATATTAAAGGATTATGAGCTGCAATCTGACATATAACTAGAGGCATTCATCAAATTGAATTTAAACAGTGTACCAAACAGAATTAGATTAATCATCGCAACGAGTAGTTTAACTTCAACAAAAAGGAAGAAGTCAAAAAGGTGAGCAATAAAATGAAAGAAAAAACTCTTTAGCTAGAACAAGGATGTTCATCTAAACAGAAATATTGCTGCTGACCCAACACAAAATTACTGAATATTTTAATTCAAAGGATTATGTAAAAATACATAGAACCGAAGCAATCACTTCAAATCAGAAAATTGAGGGGTAAAAGAATCTGGATACAGAAGAAACATAAACCCATAACAAGCAAACGTTGGACAAGAAAGTAAACTTCCAAGGAACCAATATATGGCAAATATATACAAATGCACCTAGCCCCTGAACCAAAGAAACATGTTTATAGTTTAGAGCACTTACCTGTAATGCATATGTCAGGTGAATGTTTTCCTCAATTATTTCTTGCCTGTATGAGATTGCTTTCGATTTAGTATCAAAAAGGTCCTGTTGTTGTTGATCAAACGCCTAATAACCAGAAGCCCATCAAATTTCTATGAGATATAACCCAAAAAAATTAGGAACTCAACAAGAACAGAAATGAACCAATCACAACTGGTAATATAGATGCACCTACCAGTCGCATATAAGCGATCCGCTTTTCCAAGCCATATTTTTCATTCCGTAATTGTGCTTCCTACAAAAGATACTGAACATCACACTTCCAGCAAATGATATAATGTAAAAATGTGTGAAGAGGACATAACACATATATGGTAAGAGAACAAATGATGATTAATTAATCTGACTCCACCTTGATAGAGTAGTCAGCAAGCTGTTTCCTTAACTGCATTATTTCTTCCTCATGCTCCCTCATCTTGGCAGAAATATCCTACACCAATTTGAAGCTAATACATAACTAAAGCTGCTAAGAAATATACAAGTTTACATATTTATACATGAAAAATGCTTTTTGGCTATACCTGCTTCCATAAGTTGCTTGGATTGCTCACTTCAGATACTTGCATTGGCCCAGGACCAGAAATGCTAAGTCGTGGATCATATGCACCTTCCAATTGATACCTAAGGAAAAGGAGACAGCAGATTAACTATTCTTTCAAAATGATCAACTTAAATGCTGCAACAGGGAGGTGGCAATCCATGTTCAACATACATAGAAACCTATAGAATGGAAATCCATCATAATAGAAGATAAAAGAGTGGATACAATCTTGCCTAAACCTGTGCAATTTTTATTTATATGTACCTGCTTGGGGAAATGGATCTGGTTGATGGAGAGGACAACTGAGAGAAACCTGAATTGTCACTTGGTGCTAACCCATTGGGCAGTACCTTTAATATCCCATTTATCTTGGTGCCAGCATCATGGCTTTCCAAGTGAGTTTGTAGACGAGGATCCTCATTATTAGTCTTCAGATCTCGATGGAGAACAAGCGTACTAGATGAACTTATTGCAGAAGTGTTCCCTGTAGTCTTAATTTTGCTGTCTAGGTTTTCTATAGGCATAGCTGATTGGACTTCCTGAGCCCTCGCATTCCATGAATCTATCAAATGAGCTCTTTGTGTTGCTGGTTCCAATTTCTGTTAAACCAAACAATTGAAATTCAACGTACAAACAAGCAACAGGTAAGCGACATGACAATTTCTAGAAGATAAAGTAGCACAAAGCTCAAAATGGCAAAAGCATACAAAGATGTAGCTTAAGAATTCAAGGATTCTATCATTTTTCAAAGATAACCAGGCATGGCCCCTTGAATTAGATGATAGAGAGAATAATGGTGGACAAAACATTTACTGCTACAAACTATCATACAGTGTCCTCCAACTGAAAAAACCCATATAAACATGCAATTCCTACTCCACATTCTAAGTACAACATCCTGCAAAACTGCAAAGGAAACGGGCCAGAAAACCAAAAACTTACATAACTTTCGAGCTCCTGAGTTTTCCTCTGAAGCTCACTCCTCAATTGGGCGTTCTCTTCTGCCTACCAAAGCAAAATTTTCAAGAAAACCATCACCTAAAAAGAACATCCCCTACGAAGCCCGAAAACCCAAAAACAAAACAACAAGCAGTATAAAAAAACCTGTTGCCTGATAGCTGCCTCTGCTGCTTCGACAGCTTTCATGACCTGAATCAAGCTATCGTTGTTGCTAGTATCATTTGCACCACCAGAAATAAGATTACCACCACCACTATTATCAAATTGTCGTCGGAGAACATTAACGGACGGCGGGGACGACGAGTCAATCAATCCCAAACCTGAAAACTTCTCCGTCAATTTGCCCTCGTGACAGTTCTCCATAGCTCCCCTTCACTTGAATCCCGAATCTCTCTCTATTCCCTCTCTACACATGTACACACAATACATATACAGTAACAACAACAACCAAAATCAATCAAATAATCGGTGATCAATACAATTGCCCATAAAAGACCCGAACTAATATATGAAATCACAATCTGAATCGCACAATGATTGATTACTGTTACTATATTTCAAAATCAAAACCCTAAAAATCACAGTTCGATAGTGCTACGAACTAAAAATCGTAAACCGAAAAGAAGAAGAAGAAGAAATTAAAATATAATACGCAAATACGGAGTTTAATTAATTATACAGCAACTACACGCACTCATTATTTTTTTCTTTTTTCCCTCTCTCTTTTGTGAGGAGGAATAATTGCGTACACGCGTGTTTACGAAGACACGTATTTTTTACGTCATTGACGATTATTATCATTATTACGACTATGATGATGATTGATTGTTTTATTGTGATGGTTATTTATTTATGTTATTAATTTTTTAATGATTTTAAACATTAATTTTTATTTTAATTGTCCTTTTAGAATTATTATCAATATTTTAAAAAAAAGTACCGAGATTAAAATAAGAGGTTTAAAGTTTAATCGATTCAATCGGTATTAAACCGTTATAAAATAGATCAAAGATTAAATAAAATTAAAGAATTTAAAATATGATTAAAAAATTGTCCTTATTTATCGAAAATTTTAAAGTTTAATTGAAAAAGACATTCTTAATAAAAACTAATTGATTTATTTTGATTTATAAAAATTTATTAACTTAAGAAAATTGAACGATTAATTAATAAACTGATCAATTTTTAACAACAAAAGTTATTAAATTAAATCGAACAGAAAAATCAAAAAGTTCAAAATATTTACGATAAAACCGATTGAATATTTTAATCATTATTTATTATTACACAATTCTTTTAATTTAAATATACGATAATTAGATTTGATCGAGTTTAATTACTCACTTCAAATTGGCGTGATTTATCTAGAAATTTGAAAGTTAATATAAAATAATATTATTTTAATATTTCAAATTAGTTTTTATTTTATTATTTTCACTGTAAAATTTTTAAATTCTTACACAAAAGTGTTTAGGATTGACTTATATTATAATTAAATAATATAATAAAAAGGTAAATAATATTTTTAAAATGTGAAATTAAAGAATTTTGTCATAATTGAATTTTATATTTTTAGGCAAAGGTATAAATAAAATTTATTTATTTATTTCTTTTACTTATAAATTATAATGTTTCTTATCACGAGAATTAAGTGATTCTACATTGAATGCATCATTAATGTTCTTATCCCCAAGCCTAAAGGTCACTTACACGTCTTTAATGTAGAATCCATGAGAACGAAGTCGTCTCTTCGTCAATCACACAAGTGCATTGACTTCAGTACATAAGGGGCCAATTTTTTTTGATAAAATGAAATCTAAGCATTGATGTTTTTCTAAAAAATAATTTATTTAAATATTGTTTAAAGGTGTTATTTTCACTCTAATATTTTATAAAATATCTAAATAAATCTTTGCTATTATTTTTGTTACCATTTTCAGGGTGCAATGAGTATTGTTTTAATAATATTATGGTACAAGTTGTCCCGAAGATTAAAAACTTATTTAGAGTTTTTGTGAATTGTACTAGGTAAATTTTTATATTGACGCAATAATCTGCAAATCAAGTCAATCGGATACTCCGCATTAGACAAGTCTTATACGACAGGCTCGATCGAAAGAATGCAAATAAGAGAATTCGAACAGAGGACCTTTTAGCTCCATATCTCCTACTCCACCAACTTGATCACCCCTTAGGACACCTTTTTAGGAAATGTTGATATGTAAATCACACATTTAGCAAGATCAACTTGAAATGGGTTCATATATGAATTTGAAAAAGAAAAGTTTCATTTCTAATTTAAATTTAGCTAAAATTTTATTTAGTATATTAATTTTATTTTAACTTTTGATGTTCAAACTAATTTATTAGAATCAGGCAAGTCTAAATTATAACTAAAGCTCAATTAAATTAAGCTTGATTAATTTAAAAATCACATTTTGATGAGGTTAGTCTTATTCAAAATCATGGTTCAAGCTCGAGTTAATCAAGTTTTTTACTATATTCAAACTTGAGAGTATGAATGACAACAGGTCAAATCGAGTTGGACCTATCGCATGTCCAACCAGATTCAACTATTAAGGAACGATTTGATCTCAATTCGAAGCCTAATTAAACATGACTCGTGTCATTCGAACCCAACCCTAAAAGCCATGAATCGTTCACACTCTAACCTAACAATTCAGCCTGTAACTCGAACTGTCTAAAGCATCTTCTTCGCCCTAAAAATAGTTGGGATCGAAGGAGATGTATAAATTGATAGATCAAAGTGCAGCTTACCCAAAATTACTAAGTCATTGATAGAACAAATAACTTACATGAAGATTTATAAGTGAACATCCTTACAATCACGTGTGGCATTATCAAGGACAGTGAATGATCTTAATATTATAAAGTTGCTACTGCGAGTGCCAATTGTTAAGCGAGCGCGAGCCTAACCCCAACCCGATTTGACTTAGACAGTTAAAAGCTCAATTACATGCGGGCTAAACTTAATTATATATTTAATTTTTAAAAAATTATTTTATTTAAAAATTTTCAAACTTTGAGCCTAACAGTTCTAAATTCAAAAAATGTATATAAGTTTAATTAAAGTTCGATCAATTCGAACTGAACCTGTTGATCTCAGATCAGACAAGTCAACTTATATTATAATTATCATTATCGTTAGTTTTAATATCAAAACCAAAAGCTCCGCAATTAAAAAAAATATGATTTAATCTATGAATATACACGTAATTGAGTCTTGAATCTAGTTGGACCATAGAATTTAAGTCCCGAGTTTGATCTAAAGCCTAGTTAAGTTTAACAAAATGACCTCATTTTAATAAAATTTTAGCAAAATAATTTTATTGCGGTCAAAATCTCAAATATACACGTAATCAGGTCTTGGATTAAGTTGGACCATAAAGTTCGAGTCCCGAGTTCAATATCAAGTCTAATTAAGTTTAACAAAATGGCTTCATTTTAATAAAATAATATCATTTTGATCCAAATCTCAAATTGATGGGAAAATAAAAAGATGAAACTCAAGTTTTCAAGGATCCAAATCTAATTTAACTTGTTGTCAATCCTAAATCCATATTTCAAATTAAGTTAAACTTAAACTAATTTATCATCCCTTTAAGTTGTAAATATTAAAAGCAAGGATGACAATGAAGACGATCTTATCTAACTAGAAGCTCATTATCAAACTTAGTTATGACCAAAATAAAGATGTTTTCAATTTTGTCTTTTTAAATTTATAGTTTAAGGGTATGTTTAGTTGATGGCTTATTAATAGAACGGAATAAAATGTAATATTATTCAATCGTTTGAAAGGAGGGTTTATAATATAATGAAATGAGACGGAAGAAGAGGGTTTCATATTCTATCATAAATAATAAAAATGAAAAACCTCCAAATTGGAATATTTTGGATGGAATGTAAAATAATAAACAACTTTACAGTATATTATATTATAAACTCTTTATCCAAACAATATTTCACTATATTATTTTATCTCAAACAATATTTTTTTAATATTATATTCATTTACGTTCCATTCTATTAAGAACTTTACATCCATTTAAACATAGTCTAAACCAATATCATTTTGGTCAATTACATTGAAATAATTTCATTTTAATTGTGAGTTTGATCTATTGACTTTAAGGTGGATTGACTTTTGATTGCCATCCTTAATTAAAAATACTTTAAAACTGACATCCTCCTTAGGCTTGACAAAATTTTCGTGCCTCAAACTCACCAGGTCAACTCAAGTTGATTGAGCTTTAGGTTTAGTTCAGATTTTTTTATTTCCAAAATTTTGGGTCCTAGGCTCGAGCTCGAGCTCAGGCTCAGACTCAGACTATCCAACTATTCTTGACCTGACCTTTAACTCAAAATTTTAAGTAAAAAAAGTCAAACACTAGTATTTTTTAAAAATTATAAAAAATATTTAATTCAACTTAACTCGGCCCGAACAAGACCTATCAGGCTCAGGTTCAGGCCCATCCTATCCGAACTTTAGAACAAGCCCAAGCCTAAAGATAAATTAGTTAACAAATTTTAATCAAAATAAGCAAGCAATGTTATGTTTAGAATAAAATAACAAAATTTTGATATAAAAGGCATCACAGTTGGTTTGGAATCGGAATCAAATTTATTTCTGCGTTTTTTGTTGTGAGAGCCTTCGTTCCCACGCGATTAATTGACAACCCTCAGATGAGCAACCCCGCCACCATGATGAGATCGACACCGTCTTCGTCGTCGGCCACTGCTACCACAACCATCACCCTCGAAAACCCCGACCAACAACCAAAAACACTGGTTCTGCGATTGAATCGGAGGAAGAAGAAGGTGACTTGGAAGGAAGGAACTGTCGATAACGAGTTTATGCAGAGGAAGAGCTCCAAGAAGTGCTGCATCTTCCACAAGGAGAAGTCCTTCGACGACGATGATAGCGACGACGATGATCATCATAATCACGATCACCCTCACAGTCATCGTCAATCCGACGGCGCCTGCTCCTCCAAGGACCCTAATTCTGGACATTGAATCTTACTGTATGTTGAATTTATAGAATATCTTGTCTGATCTTGTTCTAATACGCATTGTGGAAGACGAATTTTAGTTGATAAAAAAAAGGGGGAATTCTGCGTTTTTCCTTTTCAGTGTTTGCATTTTCATGTTGTCGATGTAATTCATTTTCGTCCTTGTGCTAAAAATTTTTCACCTAGATTCTGTCATCTCAATTTTGACGCTAGGAAAAGGGGTTCAAAGATCCCTCCTTCCTCGTACCTAAAGGCAACAAAAGAAAAATCTTGGTTACTATCCGATGTATGCATATGTTTATGGACGTGAAACTTAAGATTGTTAACTCTTTCTAGGCAGCTCGTGTTCTTTAAAGTTAAGATAGTTGAAAATCTTCGCTTTCTAAGTCTTTGAAAGATGATACCTAGCACTAGAATCATATAATTTTATAAGTGCATCACAACTTTAGGTGAAGAGTGAAAAGTTTGCTCCTTTGCAATTCTTTAAACGATTGTGCTTAGCATATTCATAAATGTAGAAAAGGAACAACCTGACACTAGAATTTGTTTAATGCTTGTCTGAAGCCTTTGAATACATTAGACCGAACCATGGTTTTAAATTGCGGCTTGAACTGTTATTGCAATTTGCGGAATCGCTCACTACTGTAATATAATTTGCAGTCCGCAATCTAAAATCCTTGGCCCCAAGAATCATTTGTAGCAGTACTTTTGTTCCTTTTCTTTGGATGACATGCTAACTGGCATTAGAGGAACCTGGGGTTTCCCTGCATTTAGAACTTGCAGTCTCATTTCATTTTCCTGTCATGGAAATTGCAATCTCATTTCTTGGAAAGTATAGAATGACAATTCCGAAACAATTTGACCATTGATTTGTCTACTTTGACGGCGTTTGCCAATTGCTTCTTGAACTCCACAGTTTCCTACAGAAACGGTATGTGCTGCTGCTTCTAATGTAGTCGTGTTTCACCCTCACTGGCAACACGCCAGCATCCTTCCAAACCATTGTAGGAAATTGTCAGCTTAGAAACCTTGTGGGAGTCTTCTGTACCGTATACACTCCAGGCTTGTTGAGCAGCCTTTTGATTGGACAATATCTATCGATATCTGCTATTATACTAAGATCAAGTAGTGAGTTTGTTAACAAAATTGAGGAATTGAGTTGGTATCTTCATTTAAGAGATTTGGAGTGATTAGTTTCACCCTCCTCCTGTTTTTTTTTTTTTTTGGGTTATACTTTTGGGTTATACATTAGGTATTCCAGTTTTATCGGACCAATTTTAAGTCCCTAAGATTTCATCTCAAGAGCCTTAGAGGATGTAAATCTAGAACCTCAAGGTCCCTTACATTGCTGCTGAAAGCGAGATATCCGCAGTTGATCCGACTAGGGAGCATGCCCAAAAGGCTAGAGGATCATCAACAGGAAAAATTTCTCCTCCCCTCCTTTATGGTGACTCAAACTCAAGACCTCTTACAAAGAAAAGCCTTAAGTGAGGAGTTGAAATCAATTAGGTCACTCTTACTTATCACTCTCCTTCTGCTTTTAACTATTTGCGTGTGTGATCTACATTGGATGCGTGTTTAAATTGCAAGGACTTGTATGGATGAGTCGTAATCTTTGTTCATAAAGTTATTTCTCATTTTCTTGATTCAATAACATCACTCAGAATAAATCCCACTTTTTTAAAATTCTCACTTCCTTGATTGAAAAGTAAAATTGTATGTTCAATTATCCCATTGTTTTAAACAATTAAAAAAAAAAAGTGGCAAACAATTACAAAACGGTTATATCTATTGGTGGGAGGCTACAACTCATTACCTCATTGTTGAACTCCCTTTACATTTACTGGTCATCCAACGTCTCTTTAGCTAAAAGGGTTGTAAAGGCCATTGAGAAGCTATTCAAAAATTTCTTATGGGAAAACACAAACTCAACCAGCCATTTTGCTAAGGTGAAATGGACAGAGATATGTAAAAAGAAGGAGGAAGGAGGTCTTGGTGTTATCTCAATTGCTTCCTCTAACAAGGTAGCCCTTATCAAGAACCTATGGAATATCCTCACAAACAAGAAGTCCCTCTAGATTCGATGGGTCCACTTCTACATTCTTATAGGTAACAGCCTCTGGGCTATACCTATAAAGCCCTCTTTCTCCTGACCTATGACTCAAGTGCTGAAACTTAGACCTCTTCTAGAGCCACTGGTGTCTTGTAAAGTGGGAAATGGTAAGCAGGCTTTTCTGTTGTATGATAATTGGTCAGGACAAGGAGCTTTGATTAGGCATCCACAGACATTACAGATATGGAATGGGATTCCACACAGGGCTAAAGTCACAGAAATCATATAGGGAGGAAATTGGAACATCCAAACCGCTCTCCACTCTCTAATTCCTAGCTACCAACCCAGTGAACAAGATGTGGATGCCTTTTATTGCCTCAATCAGCCCCCCAACACCTTCAGTATTTCTAAGTTCAGGAAGTGGCAACACCATAATAATCTTAGACCAGACTGGTTCCCTATAGTTTGGCACAGATGTCTTATGCCTAGTTTTTTTATTCTACTGTGGTTAGTCGTATTGAATAGACTAAGTACAATGGACATATTGCACTTCATGGCCTTCAATCCTGAATGTGTATTATGTGAACTAGGAACTGAAACAAGGGACCATTTCTTATTTGAATGTCCCTTCTCACAGTCTATTTGGGGGAAGGTTAAGGACCTACACTACATGCATAGTGTAGGCAATTCCTTCACAGATATTATGGACTGGCTCAAGAGGAACTCCCACACGCCTACTACTACGGAGCATATTTGTATCATCTCCTTCGTCTCCTCCATCAGGGAGATTTGGCGAGAGAGGAACTTTAGGCGTTTCCAGAATAAATCACGCACCAAAGAGAGCCTCATCACCTCTCTGATTTTAGGAATCAGAGAACAACTGCTAAGTTTTTCAACTACAGCAGGGCCCAATCCTAGTCGAGTTCAACCATGACAGCTCAATCCCTAATCCAACAGGGACATGTAAAGCGGAGAGTCGGGAAATAGTACCTAGAAAACGGTACCTCTTAAGGATTGACGACTATCTTTGACCACGGCGACTGAGGAAGAGCGGAGCCTCTTTGCCTCCATGACGACTCAGATCGCCACCTCATTGGAGAGAAAAAGAAAAGAAAGAAGGAAAAAAGTGAAAGAGAGAGCGAGTCGCACAACGCAAGTTCGCACATGAGGAACAGAGAATCAGGTCAGATCTTACCTTCATGACCAGGAGTTCGTAACTTTGCCACTTGAAAAGCTGGAAGCGTGGGAATTCTTCGGTGTTGCGCATTTGGGGAGATGATCCATCAACAAGTCCTCGAAGGAAAATGGCGATACCCTAATTCGACTGTCTCCCATTGAAAAGTTGGAAATATGCTAACGACTTATCCCCAAATGGATGATAGCTTTTACAGCTAGATGCATGACGACACAGTCTTGAAAAATATGGTGTTTCTTTTTCATCGTCGTTTTGTTCCTAGTTTTAGAGACAACTTTCTCTCTTGGCATGTACAATGTGGGACATTACCTTCTTATTTATTTATATATTCTTTTAACTTTAAAAAAAAAAGGTTGGTAAGGGTCAGAACAGGTGAGTTTGGGCCGTTTTTGGGCCTAAGTCTGGTTTGGTATTTTAGTCCAAAGTTTAATTAAATTGAGACTATTTATATAATGAATAACTTGAAGGAAAAACTTTACAATAATTTTTTTTTACATAAAATCCTTTATTCATAGTTTAATACTCTAAAGTTTTTTATTTCAGGTCATGTCTTCGATAAGTTTCGGCAAAACTATGACCCCATTTGGTTGTTGACTAATCAGCCAAAAATTAGTTGATTGAATAAATTTAACTGATTGACTTTGTTGGTTAGCTATTTTTAGTGTTTAGTTATAAGCTGATTGGATTGGCTGATTGAACTCAATCAGTTGATTTTTTTTAAGTTCAAAAGAAGTAGCGTTTTATGTTATCAACTGTTAAATATTTGTTCGGCTGACGATTAAGTCCTCAGTCAATTCTTGTTTTCTGTACCATATTGCAGTCATTTTTTGCCAAAGTTATGTAGGCATGTTATTCCTTTTATGTTAGATTCAAACTCCACTAATATTCATTATCCAACAATTAATAATAATAATTAATTTGTAAAATTTGTTTTCCATGTCTTTATTAATTTAAACATTTTAACTTTTGTTATTTATTTTAATAATTCAAAATTATAAATCATAAATAAATATATATTAAAGTTTGATTAGATTAAAAATTTGGTTTAACTCTAATTTATAAATTCATTAAATAATTTATTATTCTTTACTAAAATTATTCAACAAAATAATAAGATATATATAATTTTCATACCTTTATAATTGTTTAAAGTCATGTCCTTATAGGTTATTTTATATATAAATAGCTAATACTAAACATCTATTTTTACCATAAATCTGTAACAAACAGTTAATACAATTTACTGGTCAAATCAGCTGATATAATTATCTATCAGCAAACATCTAATATAATCAGCTGATTGTCAAACAAAACCTATATCATAATTACATGCAACCAAACTAATGTTCCAAAAAAGAAATATATATAATTAATAATCAGATGCATATAAGTTAAATATTATTTTCATAATATTATGTTAACCAGATGCTACTTTGTGAAGGTTTACTTTTTTTTTTTATGCAAAGGAAAGAAATAACAAAATTTACAATATTATTGTATCCTTCGACGATATGACATTTTTTGGCTATCCTGTCAAACCCACACTCATATTTTAGATGAGATTTTTGTCAGTACTTGCAGAATTGGACTTGCAAACGAAGTTAAAGTTGCCAGTTGATTAGCACTCTGATTCTCTTATCGATAAACATTCTGAATTTGAACACTCTAAGCACGGTCTAAAAGTTTCAGTGTACCCTACACCAATAGATTATTATCAGTAAAAAAACTTATTAATTACGACAGAATATTAATTACCTCTAAAAAAATTTGTTTGCAATGGTTTACTTTGATTATGTGTATACATATATATGACAAGTTATCTCCAAAGTCAACCTTCAATCCCGGCGGCTAATAGTTTCGAAAGTCTGTACACCTGCCAATAGATTTGAACAAGCGTGTATGATGAAAACAGCTCTTTAACTACGCCGTATAAATATATACATTCACATCATATTATATATACTTGGAACTTTTTTTATAATCTGTAACTTTAATAGGCTGTTTGGTTGGGGTTATAAGAATTATATTACTCACCTATTCCTTGTCTTTGTTTGGTTTGTAAAAACTAGTAGAATAATTTTTTTAAACGTTAACTATTTTGCATAGATAAAGAATAGCTAATAATTCCTCCTCTCATTTTTTCCTATTCCACACATATTAGGAATAAGTAAACATGCCATTAATTTCTTTTGGACAAGTTAACTCCTCAATTCAAAAAATTTCACTCACCCAGCAGAGCATTCCTGCTTCGAAAGCAACACATTATTATTATTATTATTATTATTATTAATTATATCTATTATTGTTATTATTAAATTTTTTATTGTTATTAATTTGATTATTTTAATTCATCATCATCATTATTATTATTATTATTATTATTATTATTATTATTAAATTCCTTATTAATTTTATTATTCTTATTATTAATTATTATTATTAATTTTCTTCTTATTATTATCAATTTTACTATTATTATTAATTTTATTATTCTTATTAATTATTATTATTATTAATTTGCTGCTTATTATTAACTTTATTATAACAATTTTAAAACTAAGTAGAAAATTAATAATAATAAGAATAATAAAATTAAGAAGAAAATTAATAATAATAAATATAATTAATAAAAATAATAAAATTAGTAATAAGTAGAAAATTAATAATAATTATTATTAATAATAAGAATAATAATACATTTAATAAGAATAATAATTTTAATAATAATAATAAGAAAACTAATAATAAAAATAAAAATAATTAATGAGTTTAATTATTTTTATAGTAATAAGGAATAATAATAATAATAATAATAATAATAATAATAATAATAATAATAATAATAATAATAATAATAATAATAATA
>JANZXR010000170.1:34840060-34885039 GCA_027575705.1 Erythroxylum echinodendron | reverse complement strand
ATTGCTACACCATTAGATGAAGTGAATATACAATTTGCACCTAGAATTTCAATTCCCAAGAGGAACTTACAGCATACGCATGCGACTTTTGTGAGGGGCCTCTTGAATCCTGTAAGTATCTGGAAAAAAATGCGACTCATTCTCCAGATTATCAGTTACCTATATTGTCCACTTTCACTGTATTACTTTTTGATGTGGAAATAGGTCTATTTTGGCCTGAAAGATGTTTCTGAAATTCCGGAGCTGGTTGGCACAATTGAGGACGCTGATATTCCATTTTCGAGTATTTCTATTCTCGAGCAGCATAATGAGACAGACGTGACATATAAGATATTCTCTCGCAAAGTTATGGATGATGCATTGCTTGATGACATCTTTAGGTAATATATTGATTTGCATTTTGTTCGTTTCGTTTTTTATGAAAAACCAGGATTTTTTTTTTCTGCTGATGAGTAATTTATGTTTAAATGGGATGTACTTAGTTTCATAAGTGATCCACATCACAGTCACTACTAGTCTAACTATATCTTATTAGCAATGGCTCGAGTTTGTGTTCTTCAAATTTGACAATTGAAAGTTGTGTCAAGTAGTTAATTCTTTGAATTTCTTAAGCTCCCAGGCAGAACACAAGTTATAAATGTTGCATATACACTTTTTTGCAACTTTCCTCATGAAGCCCCGTCCACATCTAACATTTGCCCAGGACTAAGGACAGAACATACTAGTTAGTTGTACTCTTTGATTCAAGATTGTTAACTATACGCTGATGAACTTGTATTTCTACTTGTGGTAGTGTGAGGACGGACACCATTCGAATAAACTGGGGTGCATACCCCCATTATAATGCCCCGGAAGTGTTTGCGCCCTTTATTTTGGACGGTCGGCACTTGTACTATGTGAACGCTTTCGAGAATGCAGCAAGTGCCATGGAGACTGGTGCTGTTGCCGCAGAGAATGTAGCACGGCTCATCCTATCTAGACTTTTTGGGGAGGGCTCCTGGAGCTCACCAAACTCTTCATCAGATGAGGAGATATTGCATTCAGATTTGTGAACTCAAATGTTGAATCACTGTAAGATGAAATCTCCTTGGCCACTGAGACTTGGTTCTTTTCTTTTCTGGTGAATGTAATTAAGGGCAAATGATATGAACATCTTTGCATTGTAAATCATAGATGGCACGGGAATAAAGTTAATGTAACATAAACCAGAAACATTCTGTATGCAAGCATATGGAAACTTTGCTTATTACCATACCATTTTCGTGTTTTAACTCTTTACAACTTCGGACAATTACAGCTGAGATCACCTCTGATCTTTCTAGAGGGGAATGAGTTCTTTGATCAAAGGTATGACCATATCGTTGATTCTCATAGCTTGAATGCACGTCAATTTTCTGGCACGTTACTATCTTTTTTATTATTTGTTATAAATCAGCTTGAACTGAAGGCAATATCTCAATTAATTCTCCAAAAGCTGTCCTTTTTAAAAATGGCGATATTGGACTAATTAAATGCAGATCTAGATATCCAAACTTCACTGAAAATGTTCATTTGGATAATGTAAAAGAACAATCTTTATAGATTGTCATCGTTCAAAATGAACTACATGGTGTTAACTATAATACCTTAGCTATTCAATAGCATCAAGCAATATACAGAAGAGAGGAGAGGTTACATCTTACATAGATAAAATCAAACTGTAGACTCTGATCTAGACTGATCTCTCAAATAAAGAATGTGCACCGCACCAATCCAGGTTCCTCAGGACACCATCACGAGGTGTCAGATATGTTACAATATCCCTATCTAATCAGGTAGGCAATGGTTCTTCCCTAATCGCAGTTCAAAATAAAATGCATACCTGTGACGATGCTTTTGAGTTTCTCTTTTCTTTGACAAAAGTTGTGATATGAAAAGATGCAGAAATTTTTTTAGAAAAGAGAAGTGCGACAAACTCTGTATCTTTTATAGATGAAAAGAGAAGTCTTTATCTTTAGACTATCTTCCTAGAAATGCAAGTCCTTTATCAATGTCGCAGTACTTTTTTCTCTATGGTCTCTGTTCAGAAACTATATATCTTCCTATAGGGGATTGTACTAGACCTTTTAGAGCTTAATCACAATAGACTACTAATTTCCTATCACATTAATTATGAGCTCTTCTGCAAGTTTCTGTCCTCATTAATGGTCCACAACCACTGAAACCAAACCAATGTGCTCGGCGATAGAAAGGTGGCAATGAATGGAGGCAACTGCTGGATAAGTATAACTAGGCAATTATAGATGGAAGCATGTCACAATTAAGTTTCCTAATTTGAATTAAGGAAAACAAGACCAAGTTGAATTCTCTGAATGGAACACTGGGACCGTACTATATCATGTGAGGCCAAAACCAAAGAAACCAGACACCTACCTACACGTCAATACCTCAATAATACAGTAGAAGCAGTACTTAGAGATGTCTTTATACGTCGAACTTTGGATCATATGACTAATCCTTCATATCAAGTTTTGTTTCAATGCAAGATCAGATAATTTCAGAGATTCGGTATCTATTATTTGACCACGAAAACTCCATTTTCCGCATGAATACGTATTCAATCACAACAGTCTCATCTTCATCCTAAGGTTTCTCTGCAACAAAACGTCATAGACGTATCGTGCAACAGCGATGATGAGTAAGAGAGAAAGGTCTAAGAAACACTAACCCGGTTTCTAAAATCTGGGTTGTTGTACATGGACATGAAGATATGCAACAGACCAACATGTACTAACACTGGTTCATCATCACCATCGTTTCGATAAGTTAATGGAGAGAAAAGCTCTTCACAAACGCCATGAAATGGCACCCAGTTCCTGTCATCATCCGGGGACCCCAAAACTTCTTGAACACCGCAAAAGGCCACATAACTGGTGTTTCCAATCTGCTCTATGACAAACTCATGCGATGATTTTCAATTGGCAACACTGCAAAGCCTCTAGGATTCAGACAAAAATGGGTTGGAAGCTAAGAAAGTGGCCAGCATCTCGCTGGTTTCGAACCTGTGCAGAAGTAAGTAAAGAATGAAAAACAAGGGAATAACGTAAGTGGGGATGATTTTATCTCTATCTGGGTATTACTTTACCTATTTCTTTATATTAACGTTACTATAATTTTTTTATTTATATATTTATTGTAATTTTATTTGTACATTTATTTTATTTACATAATTTTTTAATATGTCAATTTTATTTATTTAATTTTTAAGGTATATCACTCTTTTATTATTAAATATATTTAATTTTTAATGTTTTTATCAACTATTTTATATTTATTATTATTATTAATCTTCATATTATATTTTATTTTTAAGTGTATATTTTATTTTATTTATTTATATGTTTATTGTAATTTTACTTACATAATAATTTAACATATCATTTTTACATATTTACTCTTTAACTTATATTACTCTTTTATTATTATATCTGGATATAGATTTATTGGAAATAATCTCTTTATCATGTACAAATAAAGTTATGTACTGTCAAATTTTTTCAGACCACGCTTTTACGAAATTTTAAATTAAATATAATAATAAATCTTTTATTATCATATTTACGTGTGAATTTCTGAAAACAGCCTTTTTCTATACAGGAGTAAGACGATGTTCTATCAAATTTTCTCATATCCCGCGATGAAGATGATGATGAAAATGGACTCAAAAGTCAAAACCAGCATTGGGCAAGTCCTCGGTTTCCTCTCCTATAAACCAACTGAATGGAGTAAGTTCAAAACCACCATCGAAGAAGGAAGACGGGAGACTGTAAAACCGCCAAACCAACATTAAACAGTTCACAATCGCTCTCTCGCTCACTCACTATGTTACTCAAATCCGTCTTTCTTATCACTCTCTTCTTTTTCTTCTTCCTCTTCCCTCTGTCTACCTCCTCCGCCACTTCTCCTTCCGCCACCGTCTGCATCGTCGGCTCCGGCATCGCCGGCTCCTCCCTCGCCCACTTTCTCCGTCGTTACTCCCTTCCTTCCTCCTCTCGTATCCTCATGTTCGAGCGCAAACACGTGGTTGGCGGACGCATGGCCACCGTCACCATCGCCGGCCACACATTCGAGGCCGGCGCCTCCATTCTCCACCCAAAGAACTACCACGCCGTTAATTTCACGGATATGTTTAAGTTGGGGAGGACGAAGCCGGTGCAGTCCGAGGACTCGATTTCCCTGGCCGTTTGGGACGGTCAGAGGTTCGTGTTCAAAACGATGTCCGTCGAGTCCAAGAGTCCCTTGGTTCAAAAGATCGTGTCTTTCGCTAACTCTGTTTATATGCTGTTTCACTACGGCTTTTCCCTTCTTAAAATGGACAATTTCGTTGAGGTTAACGCTTCCCTTTTCTAATCTTTTTGGTTGCTGAGGAAATTATTTGAAGTGTGTGACTTCAATGTCTGTGTATGTGTGTGGTGCAGGATATGGTAAACAAGTTCTTGAAGTATTATGAGAGCTTTGAAACTAGGCCTATTTTCGAGACTGTAGATGATATGCTCAAGTGGGCTGGATTGTACAATCTCACTACTCGAACTTTGGAGGAGGAGCTGTTTGAAGTTGGTTTATCTCCACTTCTGGTAAAGGAATTAGTCACTGTAAGTGTCTATGTGCTCTTCTTTTTTGGCTTATCACTACTTCACGATACTGTTTTGTTCATGGCTTTTTCCTCTGGGATCTGAGTTCCCGCCATGATAACACTAATTTAGTGTTAATTTCCAAAATGTTGACTGGAAATAAGCAACAAGATGACTGAAAGTTACTGTGACATAAATGATGGTGTATATCTATTAACTAGAACTCAATATTTTCCAGATATTTTCAAGTTAAACAGCACAAACTGGTATGTATCACAAATTCTTACCACCTTGAACAACTGTAACCTCTTATCAGTATCTTTCATCCTTTTCATTTGTAAGAGACCATTTATCAAATGTTCCGTGCTCATAAACTTATCATATTATTTCAAGGTTTAAATTTTAGGCTCTTGCCTTTTCAGAATCTGCTCTTCATAACTGATCAGTAATTCTTAAACTGTGACTGGACACCTAAAGTTGTTTATATTTGTTTTCTAGCTTTCGGATTATTTAAGGCCCGCTATTTATTTTTCTTGAAATATGAAAATGAGATGTTATATCATTTGCAGGTCATTACTAGGATTAACTACGGTCAGAATGTAGACATTAGTGGACTTGCTGGAGCAGTTTCCTTGGCCGGATCTGGAGGGGGGTTATGGGCTGTGGAAGGAGGGAACTGGCGGATGGCTGCTGCACTAATTAATAGTTCAGATGTTGAGTTACATCTCCTTGAAGAGATCAAGTCTATCACTAACCTTGGAAACTATTATGAGCTGAACTCGACACAGGGTAAAACTTATACATGTGAAGTCTCTGTTATTGCTACACCATTAGATGAAGTGAATATACAATTTGCACCTAGAATTTCAATTCCCAAGAGGAACTTACAGCATACACATGCAACTTTTGTGAGGGGCCTCTTGAATCCTGTAAGTATCTGGAAAAAATGCGATTCATTCTCCAGATTATCAGTTACCTATATTGTCCACTTTCAATGTGTTAATTTTTGATGTGGAAATAGGTCTATTTTGGCCTGAAAGCTGTTTCTGAAATTCCGGAGCTGGTTGGCACAATTGAGGATGCTGATATTCCATTTTCAAGCATTTCTATTCTCAAGCAACATAATGAGACAGACATTACATATAAGATATTCTCTCGCAAAGTTTTGGATGATGCATTGCTTGATGACATCTTTAGGTAATATATTGATTTGCATTTTGATCGTTTCGTTTTTCAATGGAAAACAAGGTTTTTTTTTTTTTCTGCTGATGAGTAATTTATGTTTAAATAGGATGTAGTTAGTTTCATAAGTGATCCACATTACAGTCATTACTAGTCTAACTATATCTTATTAGGAATGGCTCGAGTTTGTATTCTTCAAATTTGACAATTGAAAGTTAGTGTCAAGCAGTTAATTCGTTGAATTTCTTAAGCTCCCGGGCAGAACACAACTTATAAATGTTGCGTATACACTTTTTTGCATTTGTCCTTATGAAACCCCATCCACATCTAACATTTGCCCAGGGCTAAGGACAGAACATACTAGTTAGTTGTACTCTTTGATTCAAGATTGTTAACTATACGCTGATGAACTTGTATTTCTGCTTGTGGTAGTGCGAGGACGGACACCATTCGAATAAACTGGGGTGCATACCCCCATTATAATGCCCCAGAAGTGTTTGCGCCTTTTATTTTGGACGGTCGGCACTTGTACTATGTGAATGCTTTCGAGAATGCAGCAAGCACCATGGAGACTGGTGCTGTTGCTGCAGAGAATGTAGCACGGCTCATCCTATCTAGACTTTTTGGGGAGGGTTCCTGGAGTTCACCAAACTCTTCATCAGATGAAGAGATATTGAATTCAGATTTGTAAACTCAAATGTTGAATCACTGTAAGATAAAATCTCCTTGGCGCCTGAGACTTGGTTCTTTTCTTTTCTGGTGAATGTAATTAAGAGCAAATGATATCAACATCTTTTTATTGTAAATCATAGATGGCATGGGAATAAAGTTAATGAACATAAACCAGAAACATTCTGTACGCAAGCATATGAAAACTTTGTTTATTATCATACCATTTTCGTGTTTTAGCACTTTACAACTTCGGACAGTTACAGCTGAGATCACCTCTGATCTTTCTAGAGGGGAATGGGTGTTTCTTTGATCAAAGGTATGACCATATCGATGATTACTCAGCTCCCATAACTTGAATACACGTCAATTTTCTGGCAAGTTACCATCTTTTTTATTATTTGTTATAAATCAGCTTGAACTAAAGGCAATATCTCAATTAATTCTCCAAAAGCTTTCCTTTTTAAAAATGGAGATATTGGACTAATTAAATGCAGATCTAGATATCCAAACTTTACTGAAAATGTCCATTTGGATAATGTAAAAGAGCAATCTTTAAGTATAGATTGTCATCATTCAAAATGAACTACATGGTTTTAACTATAATACCTTAGTTATTCAATAGCATCAAGTAATATACAGAAGAGAGGAGAGATTACATCTTACATACATAAAACCAAACTGTAGACCTGATCTAAACTGATCTCTCAAATAAAGAATGTGCACCGCACCAATCCAAGTTCCTCAGGACACCTTCATGAGTTGTCAGACATGTTACAATATCCCTATCTAATCAGGCAGGCAATGGTTCTTCCCTAACTGCAGTTCAAAATAATCCCAAGATTATATGAAAAATGCAAAGACCAAAATGCATACCTGTTATCTTTGTAGGAAGGTCAGCTGAACCAATTTCAGAATCATTTGCAACTGTAGGAGCAACGGGTGTCTTCTTTGGTACATTGGGAAGATCCAACTTCTCCTCGCGTAACTTAGAGCATCAGCAAAAATGTATGTAACAATTTCACATTCTTAGACCATCTTGACAAGTAATTAATCCCAGTAAGTGAATCAGTGTAGAGCAAGTTCTCATTCAGAATTTTTAACTGAAAAAAAAAAAAAATACAAGCTGCTTAAGAGATGCATACCTTATTCTCTAAGTTCTCAAATTCAGCTAAAATCTCTTCTTCATCTTCTGCTGATAATGTTTCTCCCAGGATAGCATTGACTTCCTGTCGGAGATTATGAAAACGGAAAAGTTAGATAACATATTTAATTCATTCCTTTGACAGATCAAGTTACCAAAAATTAATTTGAAAAAGATGTTTGATGACAAGATAAAAAATGCTTTAACTGATCAAGTTATCTTATTCAAATCCACAATAAAAGCAAACATACTAAAGTGTGTATATATATATATAGATTCACCACAAATATATATGACCGATTCCTAGGAATTTAGAAAAGTCATAAATCAATTGTTTTAACAATGAAAAAGAATAGATAATGGAGCAAAATAAATCATTTATAGCTTTTGCAGTTATAACTGACAAAGGTATCAGAAAGAAGAGGTCATCACAACATTTTCATCAGAATACAAACTCACATCTTGATAAGCTTTAGCTTCAGCAGTGTCATCCATTAGCTTCTGAACATCATCCAAGTTGATCTAACTTTGTAGTGCCTTAATTGCATTGTTCCCTGCCTTTAAACTCTCAAATACAGCTTTCTGCTTGCTAGCAAGCTCAATATCTGCCAACTGACACCATATTTCATTGAACTTCCTAAAACATACAAGAAAAATGAACCATAGATGATCGCAGGTTACTTATACCAAGAATACAGCTACATATTAGGCCTTCCCATTCGACCAAATAACAAGAAAGATGAAAAACGACATTTGCTTCACACGATCTCTTACTTGTTGGTCAACATTGATGAGCCCTGTATCCACTTGCTTCAAAAATTGTTCCTGTGTTCTCTTCTTCTTCAGGACAAATAAGGCCCTGTCCTTCCTTTTTTCTCGAATCAACTCTTTAACAGCTTACATCTCTGCTTCAATTACAGCTTCAAGTTGAATGAAAGAAAATACGATAGAGGATCAATTATTTGAGATTGAGAAAAAGTGACGTGGTATTTCCATAAAGGTCCGAAGTTCATAGCAAATGGTTGAAAGATGGAGCAAGAGTGCCTTAATGACATCTGAAGGCTCTCCTACCCCCAACCCATAAGAATGTTGTGAGGATCCGACCAAACAAAGATGTTGACCATATGGATCAAAAACAGGATTTACCAGCAGAAAACGAGAAATGTGCAACAGTTAAATAATTAGCAACAGTTCAAAGCATCCACATAGCCTTTTACCATCTAAAAAAGCAAAACAACTAGACTGATAGGGAGCTAGACAAGGCAAGGCAAGAAGAAGCCAATTGAAAGATGGAAGCTTCACAACGAACCAAGCATCCCTTTGATCCGATTGTAACAGAAAAACTAACACAATCTATTTTCAGTGATTACTAGTACGAACTCTCAATCTAGCAAAGCCGGGTGCAAAATACAGAACACATACTAGGTACGAACACCATCAATAGCTTCCCTAAGAAGCAAGTTAACTCATCCTACCCGAAAATATGTGCCTGACTGAAACAGATTGATAGTAGACAATCAAAAGGAAATTTTCTGTAATATATAGTAAAAGATCATCAACTGCACATACAATTAGCAACAAACTAAAATGCAATGAAGCTCAAAATCTATCCAATTCCAGCTACTCAAGAGTATGTGCTTGACTGAAACAGATTGACAATAGACAATCAAGAGGAAAAGTTCGGTAACATGTAGTAAAAGATCATCAGTTGGACATACAATCGGCAACAAACTAAAATGTAATGGACCTCAAAATCTATCTGATTCCAGTTAACATACTTTAAATTCCCACTGCCAACTTCCCTTCTCTCATTTGATTAATCAGTAAGAACCAAAACCCAAAATTCAAAAACTCTGAATTCACTTAATCAACTCCATCATCACCCACAAAAAAACTGAACTTGCAGAACTTGAACAAGAATTCAATTGCGGGGAAACTCAAATGAAACAACAAAAGAACCAGAAATGTAAAACTTTCCATTAGTAATCAGCAAGCTTGCGTCTTTGGGTCGTCAAAGCGAGAATGGCTTTATCCACCTCGGTGATGTTGGGTTTCTTCACGAACATGTTCCCCATCTTGAACAACACCAGTACAAAAACCCTAAAGGTGATTGCTTTTAGATTGGTTTTCTGTTGACCTGCTCGCTAAGAAACAATTATAATATAAAATATAACTATTAAAAATATAATTATTTAAATGAAATTATACATCATAGTTTATATAACAATCTTTCTGAGCATTTTTACGCAAATGCTTGAGTTGTTGATATTTTATAAGAAAGGGCAGTCATTTTTGTAAGTGTATATACATCCACTTTCTGCTGGCAATCTACAGTTAGAAGTATCAATTGATCAGAATTAGGGTAGACAATTTGGATCCAACTTAGTCCCATCCGAACTTAGATCAAGGAGCTGACTTGAGCAATTATAACCAACCGAAGCTGATGATACTAATTTTGGTATTTCGGATCAAACTTAGGCCAAATCCTTAATAAGAATTCTGGTTATTGTTGGTTATGACTTACTAAATTCAGTTTCTGGTTGGAGTTCTTACAGGACAGACTGTGTCCATTACCTTCAATGAAGGAATCAAATACCAGCAGTTAGCAGGGTTTCAGAAGAGTTGCTCTTTTGGAATATCTACTTTGAGTTATTATTGTGTAAAAGAACTGTCAAGACAAAATATACAGAACATCAACTACTCAAAGCTGACATTTATCAAAAGATTAGGACAGTTACTAAAGAACTAGTTCTCCATCAATGAAACCGGAAAGTTGTGACCTCCATTGTACCTGTTGAGATTTCAGTTCTTTATAATCTTTCTCCCACAGACAGTAGCTTGAATTCTTAGCTAATACATCTTTAGACACCTCCTTCCTTTCAATCGATGAAGTTGCATGTCTATAAAAATCATCAAGCTTCTGCCACAGGAAATCCAGAGTTCCAGAATCATTCTGACTTCTAACATTATCCAACCACTCCCTAGATTCCTCCACCCTTGCCCAAAACAATGTGTCCTGAGTCAAGCTTGCAAACTTGCTTCTATAGTAGTTATGCTCACTAACTGCTCTACCTTCCCACCACCTGTCAAATATCTGATACCTTCTTGCTCTTCCATGGCTAATGTAATGGCCCTTGATTCGGTGAATCCCTGTCCTGTAATACTCTGCAATGTCCAGCGGCTCAACCAGAAGCTTGTAATACTGAGATGCATTTACCCATTTGTTACGCTTTTCAAAATCATGAGGAAGTTGATTGCTCTCCATCATGTGGATAACATGATCCCAGAACGTAGCTAACTTATGTCGATTCATATTGACTTTAAATTCCCTTTTCGAGGCTCTCTGTTTGAATGAATCATAATACCCCATCTGATCATCACTTTGATCACATAATGCTTTGTACCATTCTATTTCTGCCCTGTAAGGTGTTATTTTGGATAACTTAATAGCTAGGTTCGCACAGTTCAGGTTCGGTGTGCGGCCCATTCGCCTTGCCACCTTCAAGCAATCTCTGGCTGGTCCTGCAGATGGTTCCTGTGAATTGATCCAAGAAGTTACTCAGCCACCAATTGAATGGGTTGCCATATATCCATTGGTTATAGGAAATAGTACCTGCCAAGGTATTCCTGAGGACTGCAATGCCAGTGCAACCCCTGCATCATAGCTTGATTCAGGATGCTCTCCCTTAGCAAAACTTCTGCTCTCCAGAAACTGTGAACAAACATTCCTCACATACTCTCCATATTCGAGATGATCTTCGATGCAACGGCTTGGTGAACCCATCATAAACAATAATTGCATCATCTTGATTACAGACGCCGCATTATCCACGCAGATAGCCCCTTCATCAGAGCAGAAGAAGTAATTTCCGAATGGCCAGTATGAAACCATCATTGAACGTTCTCCAGATTGAGCCTGAAGCTCTTTGCAAACATAACTGAAGATTTCAACTTTGGCTTGATGATGAAGCTGCAAAGGAATCATTTTGGATATACACAAGTGCCAGAGAGGAACAAGGCAACATATCTGGGAGATTATGGGAGCTATTGGGATCAATAGAAGTCTTGGCATAAGATCGTATCTTGAGACTAAGTGACAAAAGTTGCCACCCCATCTTTCCCTGAGAATTGCTCGAGACAGACCCACATTGCCTAGCAACGGAGACCCGAAAGTGATGCAGAAGATCGAAGGGCATGAAGAAGTGGATCGAAGGCCAGAAAGAAGCCAAAGAGCACAAAGAGAAGCTGTGGTTCCTCCCACAGAATGGCCAGTCACTACTATTGATTCGCTAGTTTGCATATTCATCAGCACCTACATGCAAAAATGTTCAATTTTTCAGACTTAAAAATTGTACTAATATGTGTTGCTTTTAGTTTCTTTTAGTTACTTGAAACAATTTTCATTGCAAGAATATACTTTCACACAAAAGTAACACATTTATTCCTGTAGCAATGTACTAGATTTACTATAGTTCACAGTAACAGCAACCTGGTTTCAAAGATTAAATCATTACTTGTGAAGTCAATAGTCAGTCACATGAATTGAGAAAGATTTACTATAGTTCACAGTAACAGTAACCTGGTTTCAAAGATCAAATCATTACGTGTAAACTCAATAGTCAGTAACATGAATTGAGAAAGCACCAATTCTTTGGTCAAGAAATGTAAGTCATTTCTTTGACCCTGAAATCATTCAAAACTCAACAACCAACTAATCAAACAATAAAACTTCGTCTTTGACCCACCACATGATGCAACTAGAAAGGCCTTGGAAAATTTATCAGATACCTTACCTTAACTGAGTGGGATGTGACAACTCGTTAAGAAGGAAAAAAAAATTAAAAGAAGACTGGTAAAAAAATTTGTTATAACAGAGAGAACAGGGTACAAAAACTTAAGACGGTGACAACACGTTCAACCACTTTCGATTCATGTTTTTACATTGATGAACCCAACCCCACTTCACTTCTAGCACTTTCTTTTTGGCTTGTCCCACCCATTGTCTTACTGAATCATAAGGCACGATGTGGTTCCCATGATTATGTCACTGTGCACTTGTTGACAATAAAAGAAAAGCATCCTGCACATTAAACTAATAATTCAACTAGATGAGTTGCCTTCAGCAAAACCCACCATGGATTTCCTAAGAAACTTGATAGGGTCACTTGGATTTTCATATGATGAAGTGGGAATATTCAGATAGTGGAGACTATCGAAGACAGTGACAGCAAATAAAAGGCCTGCCCTTCGATATAGTTCTGCCATCAAAAGTATAAATAACTTCTATGTAACAAAGACAAAAAAGTTCAAAGATTTATTTTAAAACTTCTAAATATCCTACAGTGACGATGCTTTTGAGTTTCTCTTTTCTTTTACCATCTCCATCTCTCTGATCAACAATCTGTAGGACATATTCGCGACATTGACAAAAGTTGTGATATGAAAGATGCAGAAATTTTCTTAGAAAAGAGAAGTGCGACAAACTCTGTATCTTTTATAGATGAAAAGAGAAGTCTTTATAGAAATGCAAGTCCTTTATCAATGTCGCAGTACTTTTTTCTCTATGGTCTCTGTTTAGAAACTATATATCTTCCTATAGGGGGATTGTACTAGACATTTTAGAGCTTAATCACAAGAGACTACTAATTTCCTATCAGGTTAATTATGAGCTCTTCTGCAAGTTTCTGTCCTCATTAATGGTCCACAACCACTGAAACCAAACCAAATTTCGCATGCCTCGGAGATAGAAAGGTGGCAATGAATGGAGGCAACTGCTGGATAAGTATAAGTAGGCAATTATAGATGGAAGCACGTGACAATTAAGTTTCCTAATTTGAATTAAGGAAAACAAGACGAAGTTGAATTCTCTGAATGGAAAACTGGGACCGTACTATATCATGTGAGGCCAAAACCAAAGAAACCAGACACCTACCTACACGTCAATACCTCAATAATACAGTAGAAGCAGTACTTAGAGATGTCTTTATACGTCGAACTTTGGATCATATGACTAATCCTTCATATCAAGTTTTGTTTCAATGCAAGATCAGATAATTTCAGAGATTCGGTATCTATTATTTGACCACGAAAACTCCATTTGCCGCATGAAGACGTATTCAATCACAACAGTCTCATCTTCATCCTAGGGCTTCTCTGCAACAACACGTCATAGACGTATCGTGCAACAGCGATGATAAATAAGAGAGAAAGGTCTAAGAAACACTAACCTGGTTTCTAAAATCTGGGTTGTTGTACATGGACATGAAGATATGCAACAGACCAACATGCACTAACACTGGTTCATCATCACCATCGTTTCGATAGGTTAATGGAGAGAAAAGCTCTTCACAAACGCCATGAAATGGCACCCAGTTCCTGTCATCATCTGGGGACCCCAAAACTTCTTGAACACCGCAAAAGGCCACATAACTGGTGTTTCCAATCTGCTCTATGACAAACTCATGCGACGATTTTCCATTGGCAACACTGCAAAGCCTCCAGGACTCCGACAACAATGGGGTGGAAGCTAAGAAAGTGGCCAGCATCTCGCTGGTTTCGAACCTGTGGAAAAGTAAGTAAAGATTGAAAAACAAGGGACTAACGTAAGCGGGGATGCTTTTCCAGTCAAATTGTTGACACAAAGAGTCTGGGGAATGAGTTACTTACGATGAAGCTTCGTTTTCCATTGGAAAGATTGAATCTTTCCTTTTTCTTTTTGTTTTTTACTCTTACATTTCTTCTTCTTCTTCTTTGGAAATGTTAACTTTCTATTTAGAGACGAGAAGAGAAGTTCTTATTGTGAACATAGGATTGTTTGAGGATCAAAATATAAATAACAAAAATTTATATTAGGAAAGTTGGGTTGTTGACATTATTTTTCAAAGACATATAACAAAATTATTATATATTTTAAATAATGTATTTACTATTTTAATTTTATTTAAAAATAAAAAAGAAATTTATGTAAGGAAAATAAAATAATTGATCATATTTGACAAAAAATTAATAAATAAATTTTATCTTAAGAAGAATTTAAGTTGAAATTTAAATTGAAGAATAAAATTTTTAATTTTAAGTTCAAATTTGTTGATTCAATTCAATTGATTAAAATTTTATTAAATCTAATATAATGACAACGAGTATGAATTTGATTGAATTTAATTAACCCAAATTTTGTTAATAAATGTTTAATTTTATAAGTAAAATATTGGGATAATTTTATTTTATTAAGTATGAAAAAACAACATTATTTAATCAAAATATCTTTCGAATCTTTAATCAAAAATAAATCTAAATCTCTTAATATTCGAACGTTATTTGACTCAATTTAATTAAACTTCAAGTTAAATTTGAGCTTAATGATTATCTCAAAATTTGGTTCAAACTGTGTATTTTCAAAATTAGATTGAATTCGACCCGACTCATTACCATATTTACTACCATTCATGCCAGTTCTTGCATTTGAAACAAAATGGAGCATAAAATTAGGTGGTGTCATTGTCACACGTCTGAATGAGATTTTTTGGTCACTTGAATACCGAGTGGGATTTTTTTATAGGGGTCCAAATTTGACTTTTGAATGGTGTTTTGGATTATTCAGATTATTGAAATCGGGTTGAAATTTGAAATAATGTGAAATTGACCCTAAATTATTATTTTTTTGATTTACCAAGTCATATTGTGGGCAATGAGTAAGTAAGCAATTAAATAATAATTTAAATTATCGTAGAATAAAATTCATAAGTTTACATATTTTCAAATTTTTTATTACAATTAATTGTTTTAAAACATTTTTTTAAAAAGCAAATTTTGTTGAATAAAATTTAGAATCATTTATAAATCATTTAGTAAAAAAATAAAACTTGTATTCAAATTATTAATTCTTGAAATTTGGTTTATGTAAAAAAAAAAATTGAGACTATTTCCGTAACTTGAACTCGTGACTATCTAATCACAAAGGAGTAATCTTACTGGTTGTTCCAAGATTCGCCCTCGCTCAAATTATGAGGCTATGTTTAATTAGACGTAAACTTTTGAATAGAATGAAATGAAATAGAATATAATAGAATAATTTATAATTGAACAGAATATAAATGGATATAATATTAAAAAATTATTGTTTGAGAGGGATAGAAGGGCTCATACTGTAATATAGTGAAATTTTGTTTAGATGAAGGGATTATAATGTAAAATAGTGTAAAATTAATCTTAAACTCTCAAATCGAAAGTTTTTCATTTTTACTGTATAGGATAGAATGAGATGTAACATGAAACCCTCATCTTTCATCTCATTCCATTCCATTCCATTCTATTCTAAACCCTCGTCTCAAACGATGAAATAATATTACATTTTATTTCGTTCTATTAATAAACCCTTAACAAAACATAGCCTTAATACTTGAAATTAAAAGAGTGAAATTAAGGTCACAATGAAAATTTATAATTATGAATTATTTTTGTTGTCCTGAAAAAAAATTTTGCATCGTAAATAATTAAAAATCGTTCCAATTTGTGAAAATATGTATTTCAATCAAAATTTAAAAATTTAAAAATAAGATATTTTAAATTCTAATTTAACCTTTTACAAAAACATAAAAAGATAAACATTTAATGTAATTAAGATTAAGAGTCACAGCCTCGTTATAAAAAAAAAAAGAGAGTTTTTAGATAAAATTTCATTATTACATATATCCATTATTTTTCTCACGAGGTAAATACTTCTTCAAAATTCTTAATTTTGAAAAAATAATTAGCCAAAAGTGTGAGGACATGTTTTTGAAAGATGTAATTATTAGGGGATTGAAATGATATTGATTAAGAATGGTATCCACTCAAAATAACACCTTTTTGACTTGTTATTATTAGACTAGTGCATAGACCTAATTCTACCACTATAACTATATAACTCTAATCATATCAAATCTTCTGTTTCACATATTTTTTTCTAACCCTGATCTATTAAATCATATTAACACATTTATTTGAAGAATCTATATAAATATGTGGATGGAATTTAATAGAACATGATAAAAATGTCATAACTGAAACAGGAGATCTGATTCCCATTCCAATATGCTACAAAGTTAAAAGTAATACAATGTTATTCTTTATTTATTTAAAATTTTTTAAATATGGCAAATTATAGATGTTAATTAGAAAAAAATATTTTTTATTTGAAACTATTAATTTAAAAAATATTTTATTCGGATTATATAATTTACAGACTATTATTATATAAATTTAAAATTTTATTAAATTATTGTTAATTAAAAAGTCCTAAATATCAAAATATTTTATTTCATGCAAGTATTTTAAACTCATTTTAAAAGTGGACTAGTTCAAAAGGATAATTTTAAACTTATAGTAATAATATCAAACCAAGAGTCTCCACCGAAAATATTGACATTAGAAGTCCATAATTTTAGTTAACAATGACAAGTAACTTTGTTGGTTTGGGTTCAAAATTCAATTAAATTCAAGTTCTAGAGTTTAAAATTGAATTTAACAAATTTATACATTTATTTTAAAAGTTTTGAAATTAGATTTTTAATTTTTTTTATTTTAGTAATTAATAATAAAAAATAAAATTTCATTTCAATTTGAGTCGGGTCTTTAGCAATGAATATATTACCGATAATTGACATCACTAAAATCACCGAACATGTAATATTTTTTGCACCTTAAGGGATAATCGAGTTGGTAGAGTGGAGAGTATGGGGCCAAAAGGTCATGAGTTTGAATCCTCCTATTTACGCTCTTTTGATTGAGTATGTCGTACAGGGCTTGCTTAGTGTGGAATACCCGATTGACATAATTTGTAGACTATTATATCAATCTTAAAATTTATCTAATATGCATTCAAATGATAATAGCTGCGAGTTCTATGATAAATATGCATGATCAAATATCTTTATATCTATTAGATCTTACCCAAAAGAATTTACTTTTGGTGAATCCTAAATGTTAGACTTTGTCAACCCCTTTTTTAAATTTGGACCATTTCGTACTCAACTGAAGTCGAGTCTCTATGAAAATATGATTCTATGAAATTTCAATTCAAGTTGAGTTGAGTCTCTATGGCTTCAGTCCAATTTACAAGCACCAAGGCTCGTATTTTATATTATTCATTGTACTAGAAGAACGAAAAGTCCAATGTTGGAGATGATGAGACCAAACTTCAAAGACTTAATCATCTTTAGTACGTACGATTTGGTTTCAAAAGTCAAAAAAGACAAAGCTTTCACTTTTACTAACGTTGAAATTGCAGCCCATATGGCTTGGTTTTCACACACGTTAGGAAGATTCGTTTTTTCACAAGATTGACATTTTATTTTAAATTATATAATTATATCGTCGTCATCGTTACGTTCAATTTAAATCTTACGTCAATACGAATTTTAAGAAAATCTAATAATAAACAACCTTAATTTTATAAAATAAAGAGATTATTTCTAGTAAAATTACATATAAATGTGACAATAAAACTTAATATATTAAAATACAATAAAATTACAAATAAATGATGTAGGTTAAAAAGAATAAATAAATAAATATAATTAAATATTTATATATTAGGGTAAAAAATAAAATTTTAAAAAATTTTAAATTTTAAAATTTTTGAAAAACTCTTTATAATTTAAATTAAAAAACCCTTTCTCGTATAATTTAGGTCATACATGAACCAATTAAATGCTCGGTATGTAACAATATAACTTAATTCTTAAATTTGAACCAACTTAATCAAATTTGATATAAATTAATAATTTTATTATAATTATTTTTAATAGAGAAGAATTTTTCTAAATAGTTTGAAATAGAAAATATTTTAAAATTATAAGTTTTTAAAGTTTTTGAAGAATGTGAAATTTTTATTTTTATCATACATTCATATTTTTATTTTTTACTTAATTTATAATTTTAAAAAGTATTTTTTACTGATTTTATCATAAAAGTTATCATGTCCTACTAAATTATTTAATACCATACTATTTCTTAATTATTATAAATTTGACTAAGTAAAATTTGACATATGTAATTTTAATTAAAAATTATGCAAAATCTTTATTTTTTACTTATAATATCATTTTATTATAAAATCCTCAAAATGTAAAATATAATAAATATTAATTTTATTAAAAGAAATATACTAGTTTGATTTTTTTAAATTTTATGAATTTGTTATAACTATAAATATCCTAATTATTTTAAAAGAATAAATCTAAAATTTAATTGTTTAAAATTTTATGAAAATAAAATATAACTAAAATTTAAAATAAAATTTTTAACATAACAGTATTGGTGGGCCTAGCGGCCTTAACCCGCATTCAATGCCGCAGTTCCCGCGTCTGCTGCCCGGCCTGCCCCTAATTTATTCCCTTTTTACCCCTACCATTTACTCTCTCTGACAACTTTAGTTCTTCAGAATATTCCTTTTTATATTAAAAAATGTATTTTTTACAATAAAAAATGATGCAATTGACACATGTGCTGTCTATTTCCCAATAAATAATAAAGTTAAAAAGTCTTTGTTAGCCCCACTCTACTTCTCTCTCTCCTCTCTCTCTCTCTCTCTCTTAATAATATTTAATAACAAATGTGAAAATAAAGACTTATTTCATTTTTCATGAAACATAATTTAATCTTAAATTATTAATTTGATAAATATCACATACTTTTAATTTTTTATTCAATTAATAATAATTTTAAAAATTGAATATAACACCAACAACCTAATAAAAATATACCTGATACGCGGATTGAGAGCTAATAATACGGAACTTTACCCTTAACAAATAGAAAGATTGTTTCTGAAATTAAAAATTAATATTTTGAAAGCAATCTAATTTTAAATTTAAAATATTAAAATTAGTGTTAATATTATTATTTTAAAATATATAAATTATAATCCTATTAATAATATCTTGAATATTATCTTATTAAACTCATTTTTACTTGAAAATTTTAAAATTTTAATTAATTTACTTAAATAATTAATTTATAATCGATTACATTTATTTAAGCATTTATCCAATTAGCAATTAAAAGAAAATAATCACTATTTGTGTTGTGTTCACTTTTTGAGGATAAGATAGTAATAATAACGTGTGTAGACTAGTAGTAGACAGAAAGACTACGTTGTTTAATGTCAACTCTCACGTCACTTCATTATCTGCCTTAGTTCTTACAGTCACATGTTACTGACTTCTGGCTTTTTTTCCAGACATGAAACTTGTTTTTGATGGTAATATGTAATGAATATAGACCGATGTAGTGTAATAATATAGACAGATATATTGTATTTATTGTAAAAAAGATAGTAAAACTGTAGCAGAAAGACTTCCGACACAAAGCAGGAGCAACCTTGCAGTATTAATTTCTTCTATCTTCCACTCATCTTCTATTTCTAGAAGAGAGAGTTTTAAGTGAAGATCCCAAAAGAGTAGTGAAAAGTGAGAAAAGGGTCAATGGCAGATGAGGGAAGCAGCGAAGTTGTGAGTGCGATTCGTGGTGTTGTTATAGTTTCTGCTGGAGCCAGCCATTCTGTTGCTCTCCTTTGTGAGCTCTTCAATTTTGAATATTTCTTAGTTTTGCTGCTTCAATTCTGAATCTTTTGTGCTTTTGGTGTTCTGTCCAGTGGTTTAGGTTGTTCACTACTTTGTGTGATAACGCGTGTTGTGTGTGCTTCTTGTTTCTCTTGTTAATGTGAGAAGGAGAGAAAGTAGAGAGATTGAGTTGGAGCTATCTCGGTTTCAAAGGTGCGTGATTTATGGTATTTTGTGAGAGTGGGTGAGGAGTCGAGCAGTAAGCAGACAATGGGTGTTTTGGAATGCTGTGTTTCTTGTAGCTTCAAATTGTGTGAAGCTTAACTGGTCACCTATTCTTGACCAATGGACTTTCTCTCTAAATACTTGTTTTTCACTCCGACGACTTCATAATACCTGTTATATAAGACAAATGGAAGTAATGATGAAGGACTTTGAATGGTTTCTTATGTAGGATGAACAAGTGGTAGGGCATTCTTGATTAATTTAATGAAAACTAAAATGAGGAGAAAATGAGAAATTTTTTAAAATGGAGAAGTTATCATAAGATCTTTGAAGTTTGAGAGTTGAAAACTTTTTACCACTATTTTTGCTTGACATTGCCACTTCCATAGGCCTTTGCTTTCACCATCATTGTATCTGTACCTTTATTTCACTATTTGATTCTCAAACTTTTTCATGTCCTATTTTCACACTATAACTTAGTATGGCTGCAAGTATGTCTTGAGTAGTGTGCTCATTTGTGTAACTTTAAGTTCATTACTGCTCTCATACTTGAATGGCCTGAACTCTTATCGATCAGATCAATAAAATGACGCGATTGATTATGTACAGCTGGAAACATCGTGTGCTCTTGGGGACGAGGAGAGGATGGGCAGCTAGGCCACGGTGATGCTGAGGACAGACTTTCTCCTACACTACTGAGTGCTTTAAATGGGCATGAAATAGTATCTGTTACTTGTGGTGCTGATCATACAACTGCATATTCTGAGTCACGAAAGGAAGTTTATAGCTGGGGATGGTTTGTTTTCTTTTCCTTACTATTAAATTTCTGATCTTATTTGAAGATATATGTACATATATGTAAACATATGCGGTCTGGATGTGGAAGGGTTACTGCTCAAATGTTATATTAAGTTCAGGTTGAGTTTGATATTTTTTGTTTAGTCAAATTCAAGATTGACCGAGCATTTTATACATTGAATGTAGTTATTTTTTATTCTTTGCCATCTAGGTTTCAGAAGTGGCTTATAAACATTTTACGGTTGTTCTCACTTTCACAGGGGTGATTTTGGAAGACTAGGCCATGGAAGTTCTAGCGATTTATTTACTCCTCAACCAATTAAAGCATTACAAGGTTTAAGAATAAAACAAATTGCTTGTGGGGACAGCCATTGTTTAGCGGTGACAATTGAAGGTGAAGTGCAGAGGTTAGTGCTCTCTGTCTCTCTCACATAATTTGATTGAAATCTATGTTACTGTACTCTGCTTAAAATACCTAGAGCAGTGTTTCATTCCGGAAGCTACTAACAACAACAGCAACAATACCTAGTGAGATTCCCTCTGAAATGCGAGATCTGGGGAGGTCCAATAATATACAGCTTTATCCCTATATAGTAGAGAGGCTGTGTTTCATTCCTGAAGCTGCTGTTTTAATTTTTGGGCCATCTCTGTAGATTGAATTGCATGTCAAAGAAAAGTTTCTCAAGTTAGAATACTAACAGTTGGTGGTCGACCTCAAAGTGCTTGTTTGCACCAATTGTCTGAAGCTAGTCTTACTAAACTTTTGAACACTTCCCTACTGTAATGGATTCAAAATGACTAGTGTTTACTTGGAAGTTGAAACTGTTGTATGATGCTTTGTTTGTCAAAAATCAAAATTATTTCCTACCTTCTAAATTTATCACTTCTTGCATTGATCTTTGTTTCACTGCTAGCAATCTGTATCTAAATGTTTTCTGTCCTGCAAGTCCATATCTTGATGTCTTGAATACACTAATATTTTGACTGTCTGACTATAAGGTATGCTTTTAATTGACCAAATTTGCCTGTCTCCTTGAAGTTGGGGGAGAAATCAAAATGGGCAACTTGGTCTTGGTACCACTGAAGACTCGCTCATGCCACAAAGAATCAAAGCTTTTCAGGTGCTTTAGGCTAATTGATATCTTTCAAAAAAATTATTCTCTCTATGCATCAAGAAATTTCGTCTGCAATTTATCATTAAGCTACATAAGTCATCTTTTGAACCTCTTAAACTTGTTCTAGCTCGCCTTTATCATTGATTTCTGGATAAGAGTCTGACGATCCAGTTTGAAGCTAATTCTTAGTTGCGTTGGCAGGACTTAGGAAAGGTTTTGTGTCCTTGTACTCAGACAGTATCCATGCATGTTGATTTCATTTACACCTCTGATTATTGATGGGTGGGTTTTCAGTCTGTACTGTGCTTCGGGGATGTGGGAATGTGTCACCTTGAGAACTTTCACTTAAAAATTTCCGCTCTGTTTCAAGGTTTTTGGAAGTTTTGTTAGTTGGTAGGAGTCCAGAGATTGAAACTTAAAAGTAACATACGTTATGTGGTTTGTTGATCCATCTAGGAAGCTTTGTGATATGTAGACAAGTGACTGCTTGTAAATTGCTTAAATCATTAGAGCTACACTTCCACTTGAATCAGGACAGATGACTAATATGAGAAAAATGAAAATGGGAATAGAAATTTTTTGTCATGTTACTAAAATGTTAACCGATAATACCGGTTGAGGATGTACAAAATCATCTTGTGTACTGAAATTTCATGTATCTTGTAGGGAACTCCTATTAAAATGGTCGCCGCGGGTGCTGAACATACTGCAGCTGTCACAGAAGATGGAGAACTCTATGGATGGGGTTGGGGTCGTTATGGAAACTTGGGCCTGGGTGACAGAAATGATCGCTTAGTTCCCCAGAAAGTTTATCTACCTAATGTATGCAAACAAACTGGTGTTCTTTATTTTTATCATTGGAAATTGCTTAACCATCATGTTTGTTTGGTGGAACCTAACCAAACTATCTGGTTTCCTTTTAATGTTTCTTCTTTAGTTTTTTGTTGATCATTTGATCTGTTGAGAGCAGTAAGCACATAGAGTTGTTTAAAAACATACATTTATGACTGCTTTTTTCTTTTCCTGTACCTGTTCGTCTCACAGAATTTATGACTGCTTAAAGAATCAACTTTGTTTGTATTGTAGGGGGAGAAGATGCACATGGTTGCTTGTGGTTGGCGGCACACAATATCTGTTTCATCTTCTGGTGTATTATTCACTTATGGCTGGAGCAAATATGGCCAGCTAGGACATGGAGATTTTGAAGATCAGCTTATTCCTCATAAATTGGAAGCACTGAAGGAGAATTTTATATCTGAGGTGATTTCATTTTCCTTTCATTGCATTGCTTTATCCAATTTAATCAAAACTGGGTTTAATCATTTTTTTTAGGTCAATTCAGAAGGGCTTTTTTCAATCTAAACATTTATTTCTCTTACATCTTGGAATCATTCTGCAAACAGGTCTTCAATCATATCACCTACATGCAACTGTTGAGGAAATAATTGGATTTCAAAAATGCCAATGTAACTTTTAAAGATTTACAAATTATAATTCTTGTAAATACCAACTGTGGTTCATCCTCTTCCATCATCATCAGTGTTTATAGGTTACCTTACTGAAAAGTAAAATAACACAATAAACTTAGAAGTTGTAATAAGGAAAATATAGTAGTTAATCAATTTTCACCTTAAGTGCCACTGATTGACTGTATTTATTCATATATGGTTTCCATTTGGTTCCCAATTAATTGAATTAGTCTTCTTGGACTTTCTTTTTTCAGATATCAGGTGGTTGGAGACACAGCATGGCACTCACATCCAGTGGAAAACTTTATGGCTGGGGATGGAACAAGGTTTGCAAAAGTTATTCTTTTATATAGTATATGTGGGTCTTTGGAGGATAGATATCGTTGCATGTTTCTGTTTCCTTCAGTGTTGATGGCTTCTGCTACATTGGTTTATCAATTTTATGTTTCTTTGTGTTTTTTGTTACAGTTCGGACAGGTTGGAGTTGGTGACAACATTGATCATTGTTCTCCTGTACAAGTCAAATTGCCACTTGATCAGGCACGAGCTTGTTACTGTAGCTCAGTTTATTGGTTATGATAGTTGATGACGTTGATGTTTAGTTCTGAAGGGATGCCATTTATGTTTCCTTCTTGGGGGGAATTTACTGAGCTAAGGCTTGTATTTTCATTCGGGATCTGAATTTTTAGCCTTGTACTTTCCAGAAAGTAGTTCAAGTCTCATGTGGTTGGAGGCATACACTTGCTCTCACAGAAAAACAGAATGTGTTTTCTTGGGGAAGAGGTACTAATGGGCAGCTTGGTCATGGAGAGTCAAAAGACCGGTAATAACTTGGATCTCCTTGTGGATATTCATCTTCACCT
This sequence comes from Erythroxylum echinodendron, assembly GCA_027575705.1. Lineage (NCBI taxonomy): Eukaryota > Viridiplantae > Streptophyta > Magnoliopsida > Malpighiales > Erythroxylaceae > Erythroxylum > Erythroxylum echinodendron. The sequence goes on along the minus strand of JANZXR010000170.1, from coordinate 34,860,422 downwards.
ACTTAGTTTACACGATTCTTCTTCCGAGGTAATGTAATTGATGCTAGACAGAGATAAGAAACCACCCTATGATGCTTGTTATGGGACACTGTTTTAGTAAATTAGAGTTTTGTGTAACAGTAGTAAGGATAAAGAGCTGGTTCTTAGTTTATTTTATTCAAACGCTTTATGATCACACGATAAAATTGTGTTTCAGAAGTATGTGGTACATTTTTTTGCAAGTAACTTTACAAATTTCTCCATCTGCAATAACTGAATTTTCTTGGAATTTTAAAGGAACGTGCCTATGATCATTGAAGCCTTGAGTGTCGATGGAACGGGTGGCCAACAGATAGAGTCCTCAATGGCTGATCCATCTTCAGGTGCTGCATGCTCTTTTTAACCATACTACCTAAAGAAAGGTTTCTGTTCATATTGTTGAATTTTGTAGCTTACGCAACCATCTCTTGGCAGGGAAAACCTGGGTGCCACCATCAGAGAGATATGCTGTTGTCCCTGATGAAAGTGTGAGATAGTGTTTCTGAAATTTCTTAGTAGTTTCCTAATTTTTGCCTCAAAACTTTCTTAACAACCTGTGTTCTCCTGTTACCCAATTTAAGGTAATGAATGAATCATAGTACAAGTGTAGAGCAGTGAAAGTGATAACGACACTTCAATGACCGTTTCGGGATAAACTGCAGTGTGAAAAAACACAACAGAATACCAATCTGTACGATGCTTGTAAAAATTTAACAATTGCATAAAACATGCCGGGAAAATTTTCATGCAGAAATAGAGTAACTAGCCAGCTTACTGATCAAGTTGTAAGATGGAACTTTTCAGGTGTTCAGCTTGATAAACTTGGTTTAGTAATGTTAATGCAGGAATTGTGTATTGGAGTTGAAGTTTCTTCCCTCTTTATTGATCAAAGTAGTTTATTTCTAATGATCTCAAACTTGATTCATTAACCTAGATTGATATAGGGAAAAGGTTGACATGAATCCACGAGTACTGTTGACTACTGACAATCCTCCATTGGAGTTTACGCAACATGGAAGATTTACATGAAATGACGGTTTTCAATCGATGGATATCTGTTCAGGGCATTTATGCTTCCCTTAGTTTTATAAGAACACAAATCATCCCTTCCCCTTTCTAACAGCATCTGAGCTTTTGAGTGGTTACATGTACTTGTATTTACTATTCAGGAACAGGTAGTTTCAGTCAAGGGAAATGGAGGTGATGTAGATGTTCCGGAGACTGATGTCAAGAGGATACGCGTCGATAACCAAAGTTTGAAGTAATCGGCATAACCTGCTCTGCTCTAGTGAGCTTCAGACACTCAGTGCCACTCCTTCTAAATTAGGCAATGACTGAATAGGCATATTTAGGTTCTTTTGACTCAGTATTAACTTTGTATTCTGAGGCATAACTTTGTTTAAATCTGAGGGGCGAAATCCCCAATCTCCAAGTTGAACTAGTATGTTCAAATGTTAATGTAAATATATGCTTTCTTTAGAATATTATGTGGTGTTGAAGCAAAAACAGCTTGAGAATTTCATAAATTGGCAATTGCTGAAGAAAAAGAACGGAGTAAATTGCCATAGGCAATTTCATTTCTATTTTTTGATCCAACTGATAAATTGCCATAGGCTAGAGTTTTAGATTAGCAGCAGAAGTGTCTCCATGGCTGAAAACATTGTTTTACTGTAGGTATTGCTGGGATGACAGTGACCCGAGTTGGATTCAGACATGAACCTTGAATGCTAGGTCCGAGACTGAAGTCTATTGGACTCTGAATACAAACACAAGTTTGGATCAGGCATTTGAGTCCAAAATTTTTTACAAGACCTGAACTTAAGCCCAAGTCCAATTTTGGTAAAACCAAACTTTGCCTGTTAATTTTAAGTCAAGTACAGACCTTTTTATCAAACCTAAGAAACAGTGTGATTATGCAAGTCTCTGATTTCAACATACTATATTACTACCTGTAGATGATTCATGCACAAAAAAGGACCATAATAGTAAGTAATATGAAAATGTCTAATGCTAGACTGTTTTCTCCATAGTCTGCAAATCAAGTTCAGAAATAACAGAGAGTGTGTTTAGATATCTGAATGACCCAAGAGCGCTATCTTAAGACGTCCCATAGAGCAATTGTCTGTAAAATCCTATTAATACATCAAAATATGTTTACTGGAAGATAAAACTTATGCTAATCAAAAGGATCTTACAAAATTTTTATTGTCCAATCGTCTGCAATTCGAACATTAGGCTTGCGGATGGTTACAACAGAGGACTTAATCCGTGAAGGAAGCCTAATTGGCCCAAGTTCAATTTCAACCTTCTGATTTCCTGGTTCAACAAGAGCATTCGTTGGTCGAGGAGAGTATCCTAGAAGTATAACCCTCTCAATGACACATTCTGAAGAAAACCGTGTTTTGCGATTGTTGCCGGAAGCAACGTTTAAGGATGTTAGTTGACCTTTTGAGAACACAAAGCGGCGATGGATATAAGCCCCTTGCATGAAGTCGTAACTTTTACCGTCATCAACATAGAGTTCACCTTCGGCTGCTTGAGAACTGTTTAAAGCTATCACCTAAACACAAACACAGAAGAATGGCAGTCAAATTTTCACAAAACTTGGTTCCATGAAGAGTAGCCACTTGCCTAAACAGATCCCAGGATGGAAGTGTCAGTTTGACATTATTTTCTCATTTTCTGACCTTTCATGCTTCAACCCAAGACATACTTCACAAGCACCCAGATACAAATGTGCGTATGAGTATAGTCATTTCAATGAAAGACACGGATACAAAGCAAATGGTAAACAAAAGAAAAAAGGCAAATACACCAAATGATTAACAAGGTACCTCTAGCTAAACACATCATTGTGAGTAATGAGCAGTTGAACAATTATAAGTAGAAGAATCAGAAGTCAACTGCTTACCAGCGTGTAAGGATCATTCACCATTTGAGTGGAGCTTCGACGGTAACGGTCTTTCCTTGGTATGATGGTTCCAGCCCTCTGGAACGCAGGAATACCCTCCTCTGAAGCTTCTAGTTTGTAAGTTTTACCTCCCTTGTATGCAGTTCCACTTTTAAATTCAAACCAAGATTCTTTACCGGGCAAGTAAACTGAAGCATGTTTAGCTCGCTGGTTGAAATATTTCGCATAATATTTTAGTTTGACAGGACATATAATAGAAGAAAAATAAATCAGAATGCATCTTATAAATATCAAATGTAATCCAGTATTGACGGAAGCGGCACCTCTGAGTATATCCCTTGGACCAGGAGACTGTTCCCAACCATGAAGCCCTCATCGTTTTTAAAAGTAGCTTCATCAGTTGGGAACTCCATCCACAATGGACGCCAAACTGGAATTCCAGTAATGTTTGCCTCCCTGAATAATGTGTAAAAATATGGGAGTAACGTGTAACGCACATGGATTGCCTCCCTTATGAGCTCTGTATTCCTCTCTCTGCAACAATTTGAAGAACATTCAATGAACACCTTCACATTCAACACAAGGGCTGCATAAGGTTTTCAAACAAAGAATCCCAGCTGATATTTTTTATGTAGGTTAACCAAGAGATAACAAAGGTTTGTTGAATATAGCACCACCAAACCAGATACAGAAAAACTTAAAATTTATTCCATTCTACTTAGCACTTACAAAGGTGTATAGTTTTCATTTATTTACATGCTTTTGAAGACAACGTCTTAACACTGACTAGGTAACTGAACAACCAGAAGCATAAAACGTTTGGTTTCTTCTAACATGTATGCACAATCATACTATTATGTCAAGTAATATGTTATCAAAATGGATATACCTCATGCCCTGTAGGCATCAACATAAACAGAATGTAAATCTTGGAAATCCCAATAAAAACAAGTAATGGTAAACTTTTATGAAGATTCATGAGCCAATGAGTACACCAATTGTCCAAAGGCAATGAGTAAGCCATCAGAAATTTATTAAAAGCATATTTTAGTTTCATCTTTGTTCCCTTGTAGCAGATGAAAATATGGATTACTGACTTAATAGTAAAGAAAATGACATAAATAAAGATCAGCAATGGTTAAATAACTAACTATTGGGGAAGGGAAAAATTACCCAAATAACCAAGGTTCTCGTCTCTTGGTGTCCTGGTGGGCATGAGCCCTAAAGAAGGGATAGTAAGCACCAAGCTGATACCAGCGAACTAATAACTCAGGCTCTGGATTGCCAAAGAATCCACCAACATCAGCACCTACAAAGAAAGAAGAAAAATGTCAGAGTAAAGGCAAAAATTACGATCATCTGGCTAAAGGGGAAGTACCTTTGATAGCCAAAACAAAGAAGAACAATTTCCTTACCAATAAATGGCATTCCACTTAATCCAAGCGTCAAAATCATAGGAACTGAAACCTTAAGTTGGTCCCAATCTGCTGTATTGTCTCCTGTCCAAACACTTCCATACCTTTGAGTTCCAGGAAAGAATGCTCTTGACAGAACAAATGGCCTGTCTTTCCCCTTTTCTCGTCTCAGTAGGCCATTGGATGTTGCCATGTGGAAGTAGAGACCATAGGCATTATGTACCTCCCTATGCTCTATGCCTCCATAATGTAAAGCATCTCTTGGCATTGTTATCTGGTGATAATAGCTAGTTAATTGTTCCAGTGTCCTATCTATTTCTCCAAGTAAATTTTTTATCAAAAACATATTTACGTTGAAGTCTATGGTTAGAAATTTCTCCAAGGAATTATGAAGGAAAAGCTATTTTAAAGACCTAATATTTATATGCCTATGATTTTACCCAAAATATTCTACTCGTGCTGCATTCTGCAGGAACTTAGGTTCACCAAGAAAAATGGTATGCTTCCACCATTACAACAAACAACCAATTTTCCAATAAAAGCAGACCAACAAAATGTTTCCTGTTACAATTTAAAAATTCATCGATAGATGTATGAATCATCAAGATAGCCTGAATGATGACATTATCTGCAACTAGCTAGTATGAAATTCAGAAACCAGCTACAAATAAGGTAAGAACAACTATTCCAACTTTCGCCTTATTTCAGTTATTGTAAGTGGGATTCTGTGATCGACAAGATATATTAAATTTGAAAATCCTGTAATTCAATAATCAGCAGTTTTTAAAAAGAGTCCAGAAAGTATTACTTCTTAATTTATCATGTTCTGCATCAGCAAAAATCTATTCAAACATCTTTAACCTGGCAATGCAGATTCCTTAAATAAAACCATTTGTCATCAAACAATCAATTCTGTATCAGGGGAGTTGGGATTCCCATGTTGGCCATGTTCCAAACATGAAAGGTCACAGGATATGGTAGAAACAGGATAGAAACACATAATAGGCAACGAAATAAACTGTGTAAGGAAGTAGTTTGCACACCTCTGGACCGTTGAACACAGAAGGCTCGTTCATGTCATTCCAAGTATATAGTATTGGCGTTGAACCAACATAGTTCTCGTAGGAGAACCTATCAGACCACCAAGACCTGATCTCAGGATTCAACAGGTCCAAGTACGAAGATGAACCAGGCCAGCACCACCCATCGTAGTCCTTCCCACTAGCATCCTTCACATAATATCCCTTCTCGGTAGCCTCCTTATGCACCTTATATGACTCATCCCGCTTAATATGAGGATCTATAATGGTCACCATGTGCCTTCCTTTAGCAGCCAACTTCTTCTGCATTTCTTCCGGATGCGGAAAGAAAATGGGATCCCAGGTAAAATACTTTTTACCATCAGTGTGCTCAATGTCAAGCCACAAAACATCATATGGAATATCTAGCTCATCAAACTTAGAATCCACATATTCCACATCCTCTTCATCCCTATAATTCCACCTAGATTGATGATACGCAGTCGCAAAAAGCTGAGGCATTGCGGGTTTCCCAGTTACACTCGTGTATTGACTAACAACATCCTTTGGCCCTGGTCCTACAAAGAAGAAAGTATCAACAATGCCAGCCTCACTCATCCAGAAAGTATCAATTCTACTCTCCCCAGGAAGTGAAAGCCCAGAATCAGAATCCCACCCATTACCCAACACATCAATCTGCATCTCAGCTGCATTTAGCCAGAAAAACCCAGAACTTTTTCCACTCTTTCCATGTGAAATCATCAAAGGTATCGTCCCATAAAGACCAAATGGTGATTCGTGTAAGTACTCAAACACATCCAAATTAAACAACCTGTAAGGTTCAGAGAAATCAATTCCAGGCCCTCTAGTGGGATTCAGTGCCACACTAGTAGCATGTTCTGGTATACCTGAAACGAAATCAGCTCCATAAAACGACACGTCGAAGCTGATCGATTGTGGACCGAATGGCCTCGTATCTGTATGACCCCTAAATCTCTCCTCCCAATCATCGCCTTCCTTTTTAGCTCTCAACTGCTCAAAATCAAACAATTGATTAGAATTTAACGAAATTATCCTCCGATTGCTCGATTTCTCTCTGACGTAAACCTCGAAAGGATCATGGCGGAGTACAGCCTCGTAGCCGTCCGATAAGTAGACGACCGATGACGGCGTCTCGTCGCCATCGATCGTTTCCGTCGACACTCTATGAAGCCAAAGCTTTTTCTCATCAAATTCCGAGACTATCACTTCAGATGGTTCGAATCGCTTTTTAGGTGGGTTCAAGGAAGGGTCTTCGTCGATTTTGACGCGCAAGATTCCATCTTGATATATCGAGAGAGTGAGAATCAACTGCTTGTATGAATCATCTTGATCGGACTCCGGTGGGTTTCGTGGGACGAGCTTAGCCGTGATATCGCCGTCGGACACGGCAAGGTCGCGGACAACGGTGGAACAGACACCAGGCTTATGAGAGCGAGCGCGTTTACAGAAAGGGGTCTGGTTGCAATTGCGGAACTCATCTTTTTTCCAAGAAAATGCTGTTTGGGGGCCGAGGAAGTAGACAAGAAGCAGAGAAGCGAAAAACCTTGTGAATGGAGGTTTCATTTTGCTTTCTCCTCCGATCACAGTACGTGAGACTGAGAGTGGACTCCGACTCTTGCTAAAATCAGAGTGGTGACGGACTTCGGGGCGGATCATATCCGACCCCCAAATTAATAACTAATTTATTTTTTTAATCATTTGTCACATCACAAAAAGCAAACACTATCTTCAAGAACAATTGCAAGTAAAAAAAGTGTGCTGTTGAGAGCTCTCTCTCACGTTAGGCGATATTCACCTAGGTTTTGCACACTACACGATTCGGCCTTTCCTGATTCATGAACCAGTCTTGCCTGGATTTCTCGGTGATTTAATGCATGGGTAAAACACGCAAGACGCGGCATAGACGCAGGGATATCACTGTCGATTGTATTTTAGGTTTGCAGGTGGCGGGCTCTCCTCATCCACAGGTCCCTTCGAACCCCTACGAAAGCGTTGATCTTGAAGCACAGGAGATTGGGGCGCAAGCTCACTCCACGTTTCTGGAGGCTGGTGCGCAGCATATTGCGGGCGGTAGGAAGGAAAGGACTGCTGGTACTGGAGCAAGTCGAGAGGATGCTCTAACAGGAACCACGCAAGGTCGCCATTTGGACGCAGGTAGGACTCGGGTACACAGTCCACCACTGGTGAAGTTGGCTGGTGTGCAACCTCATCTGGATTATAGACAGGCAAAGACTACTGGTGTTGGAGGAAATAGGGACAGTAATTTCACGCAGCCGAGGAAAGGTCGGAATTGGGGGGCGGAGGACTATGCTGACGATTCACCCATTCAATCCACAGATGAAGGTACTGAGGGGATGAATAATAAAGGAACTGATAATCACAAAGGGGATGAGGAGTCATCCACTTCTGATGAGGGGACTGACACTACTGAAGGGGAGAGTGATGGCACTGAAGGATCGGATTCTGAGGGAGGCCCAGAGATTGAAGAGCTCGCCCCGCAGCTGTTTGATAAAATGTCAGACCCACGGTGCTTGGGTACTCCAGCTGCTACCATTAAGCCCTCGAATGCTAGTCTCTTCAGGAACAATGTAGAGCTGAAGCAGGGACTACAACTGGACTTTATGAAGGTAGATGATGAAGTAATCATGGAGGAAGAAGATCTTATCCAAATTGAGCAAGAATGGGGATATTGTCTTGTGGGGTGTTTCACGGGGAGATTTCCGGGAACGAAGGCACTTGAAGACTTAACTAATAAATGGGCTGTTACATGTAAAATTCTCCCGCATAATCAGGGCTGGTTTATATTCCAATTTGATACAGAGGAAGACCGAACTGCTGTGCTTGCCGGGGGACCGTATGTCCTGTATGGTAAGACTCTGCTATTGAAAAGATTAACCCCAGGCTTTGCCTTTAACTATCAAGATTTTACGGAAGTTCCTATTTGGCTGCAACTACCAAATGTGCCTTTGGAGCTGTGGAATGGGAGAGGGTTGTCGAAATTAGGCTCGAGAATTGGAAGACCATTATGCACCGACAAGATTACTAGTCATAAATCACGCATTAGTTATGCCAGACTATTGGTCGAAGTTGATGTTTCCAAGCAACCAGTGACAAGTTTTGAGGTGCAGCTGCCAGGAGGTGTCTGATACACACAAATGGTCATATATGAGACTTTTCCTAGCTACTGCTGCTATTGCAAGAACTTTGGTCGCAGCCCTTTTGAATGCAAATCCAGGGTAAGAAATAAAAAAAAGGCGCCGAGGTATACCACGACTATAGAGGGTCCGAAAGATACACTTCATGCGGACAACATAGTTACAGGCGAAGGTACTGTCACACGGGGTTCTATGGGTCAGCTTCATCAGGGGGCGGAAGCCGAAGTGCATGACTAGTCCACAGTTCATCCAAGATCCATGACAGAGGTAAATTCTGGTAAAGTGGGGGGATATCCTGATCAAACTACAGGTCTTACTGCAGTTGTTGTGACCAGGGAGAACTTCAATGGAGGGGGAGGAAAGCAGGCTCTCCAGGCACGGATGGATCCTAAAACAACTAGTGAAGGCGAATGGCAGCTGTTACAAATTCACAGGCCTAGTAATAAAGCCCAGGATGTGATGAAACATTCCAATCAAACAGCGACAGATAGGGGCAAGAGCTCTGGAACTGGAACAAGTGCGAGTGTTAAATCCACTTCTGCTGGAACTGGGGGCATGGGCGCAAGTACTGATACCGTTAAGAGATCAGGATGGGTGAGGCCCTTCACAACCAAATGAGTTATCTCTGCTGGCTATGTTCCCACTGTCCTCCGACAACACACATAAAAACTCTACTGATGGTCTGCATGCCATGATGAAAAATAGACATGCTGGCTAGGAACGTAATCCTAATTTCGGTTCTACCGTAGGACTGATTCCAACCTGATCATTGTTGTTGTGTCTACTGGTTATGGTCGGAGTATTTATATTGCCACCTTCTCCGACAACACAATTGTAAACTTTACTGATGGTCTGCATGTGATGATGGAAACTAGATTCGCTGGCTGGGAATGTTATCTAAAATTTGGCTCTACTGTAGGAGCACTTATTACAATCTGATCATTTTTTGTGGTGTTTATTGCGTATGATCGGGGTATGTATATGTATCCACTTGAATGGATTACATGTTAACCTTTTCGGATGTGTAGCTGACATTGTATGATCTTTTTGACTGTGTAACGGACGTTGTTGTATGGGATACAGTCTTTGGTTGGGGTATGCCCCAAAGACCGTGTACTTATATTTTTGATTCAATATATTTACATTTCATGAAAAAAAAAAAAAAACTATCTTCAAGAAACCCGTGCATGTGGTGTGAGTTGCATACATAGCCAAAACCGATCGGTGCTTTGCTAGATCATCTTATTAGGTGCTTTTAACTGTGGTCTCTGTTTCTTACTCAAAAACCCAAGTCTGATACGCCCTTTAGTAGGCAGCTTAACTCTCCGGCGAGTGGGAACCATTTTCCAGGAACGGTTGTTACGTCGGTGATGGACGTTGCCTTTCTCTCCACCACCACCGCCTCTTGATGGCTTTGAGGGCTTAACATGTCTCATCAACCCTTTAACAAGCGCATGAAAATGTCCAACCCGGTGCTTGTTACTAACCAATGCTTTCCTTGCTTTATGAGTTGCTGCTTCCTTTTCAGTGACCTTTTGTTTGTGTTTATGGTGAAACTTATTCTGCAACTGCTTCCACAGGGAAATGCTGCGGCGGTGGTGGTGGTGGTGATGGTGATGGTGATGGTGGTGGTGGAAGATTAGTCCTAACTTATTCTTCAGCTTCTTTAGACCTCCACTTCGCTGCCTGGAGAGACTTGTGTCCTTGTAGGAACTAGCTTTTGTATAAGAAGGGATACTGTTCTTTTCACTTTCAGGTATTGTACCTGATGTGTTCCTTGAGGATGAGCCACTACTGGCGGTGGTGGTGGTGGTTTGCTGATCTTGACTTGTCCAGCTCCGGGAAGAGACTGACTCAGAACTTCCGGTGGCTATGTCCTCTGGCTCTTCCTTATATGGCAATATATTATACTGCTGTGAGGCGCCATGAAACGTTCTCCTGGTGGCAATGCTCCGTCTATGGCTGCCATGATATAGAGACGGAGATTCGTAATCTATAAGTGTTGGCCTCAAAATTTTGCTTTGACTCTGTATCATGGACTTTATTAGCTTCCCCTTTCTTTCTGGATCATGAACTACTCTACCTTCCTTAATCTTACTCTGCATCTTCATCTCAGTTTTGGGAATCTGGAGCTTATTTTGATCTTGATTCAAAGGGACACGAAAACCAAAAACATTCTTGCTTGATAATTGACTCTGCAACTCAGTTTTGTCTACATTCTGCTTGCTCCTCGCAATTCGACTCCAGCTCGACTCGGAAACCTTCCGGTTGCGGCACATTTGGCTCAGTGGCAGACTTGGAGAGTCGGTATCTTTTAGAAGTTGCTTGAGAACCAGCCTGGTTTTCTCGATTCTTTCCCCTTTCTCTTGCATGGTGGGAATAGCTGAGGAGAATCCATGGTTGCAAGATGACATAGTAGCTTTTATGGGACTCTTACTGCCTACCCAGAGCTGCAAAACTGAAATTCCTGAATCTATGGTTTCAATAGCATCAGCTACTTCTCCAGAAAATTTGCTTTCTATATTCTTTGGTTTATCAGGCTGGCTAGATATAATTTCATCCTTTGATTTCATCAAGCTTGCACCCTGGCAACCTGAGCAACAAACAACTGAATTTACAATGCTTGGCTTTCTTGGAATCTCCCAATTCCAGCTTTGCTTCGGTCTCGTCTTCCCTGTTTGTGGTTTCAGATTATCCTCGACAATCTCCAGCGATTCCCTGGGAAGCCCATTGAAACAATGAGATTGATCTTGTTGCTGGCTTGTGTAGTTACCTTCTTCCTTCAAGATCTTGGAGAAGTCCTCCAACTTCATATTAATGGCTGCCTTGTCAATAAGTGGCCGCCTCTCACTCAGTAACTTGTTTGAACCTCGGTTGAAATTCTGAATCGCACTTGAAGAAGCTTGAACATTGGCTGTCCTGGAATAGCAGGGTATGTGAGATACGCCTGATTTTACCACAGGCACGACCTGTGACCTCAACAGATTAGTAGGAAACCAAATCAGCAGAAGACTATGGAGTAGCAGGAAAGCATTTCAGGATGAAAATAAAAAACTGATACTCGAGATGACAAAACAAAGTCAAGAACACGTACCTCAGAAAGAATGTGGAACAGGTTCTCTGCTGCTGAATCGAGTAGATTCTTCAAAAGGAGTTGTGATATCTCGTCCAACTACCAACAAACAAAATTTAACCAAGTGAAAGGGAAGAAGGAATAAGCTTTCTGTTCCTTTGCCAGTTTCCATGTGGAAGTTTTAAAGATTATTTCGTGGAATACAGTGAAAAGCTATCCTTGTCAAACAAACCGTAATAGAAGGGGAAGAACACATTAATGACATAATATTCCTCTTTCTTTAATCATCTGATACAGATGAAAAAGGAAGAGAATTGGTTTTCAAGCTGTGATCTGGACCGTTGCAGCGATTTATCATAACAATTGTGCTCATATCATCCGTAATTGCCCACAATCCGTAATTTTAAACATTATCTTACCCAATTGGTGACATGATTAGTGAGCTTTAGATTTGAAGCATGGACATTCATGAGCAAGGGGATCACCTATCTCAATTACGATCCATGCCTTTCCATACACTCATTTAGGTATAATTTAGCTTAACCAAAGCAACTCTTAGATGGTTAAGAAAGCTTACAGTTCCTGGACTTTGCATACCATTGCTTTGAAGAAGTTGATACAACTTCCTGAGGGCATGGAGCTCTGAGACAACATTGTCAAGTTCCATCTCTCTTAGACAACCTGGGAAACATCAAGCATCCAAATCACATTATGGTTTAAGTTCAGAGTACTATAACAAAAAGTAAAAGATGATACACATAAACAGAACCCAATTTTACAAATCTTTCCCACTGGAAAACCCAAATCCCAACTTCACAGTCACGCCTGCAATCACTATTCCTAGATAAATTAGATATGAACATGTCATTACTTGATTTCATCAACGAAACTGAACAATCAACAAGCGTCGGGTGCGGAACTTCACATCACATTTACTCAACTTACAGTATCAACGAAACCCAAATAAGAAACAACGTAAAGGAAATTCCAAGTGTTAATAGGAGGGGAGAACAGCAGTTGAAAACCGCCAAAACAGTACAAGAAAACGACCCAAACATGTTAAGAGCGAGATGGTTTAAAATTGAGCGCGACTCGCTTCCGAATTGAGAGAAACCTGTAATGCGTGGACGTGACAATGAAGAGGGTAACATCCAAAGCAACCAACGGAACGGTTTCTTCTTCTTCCTTCTTCCCCTTCATAACAGACTTTTAACCGTTTTTTGATAATTTGCATTAATTTATTATTAATTAAAACCTTATTAAAATATGGAACAATTTTATTAAATACATAAAATAAAAGTAAATATATTAAAATAAAAACGCGACCAAGAAAAAAATTCTAAATGATTAAATATTTTATTTGGGCATAATATTGATTTAAAATTTCGTGTGTCATTCTATAGTTATTAATTAATATTTAATGCATAGTAAATAAATTTAAAATATAAAAATAAAAGAGTTTTTAAATTTAATCTATAATTATTTTAAACAATAATAATAATACTCAGTGATATTCTAACTGAAACGTAAAATTTGGAAAGATTTAATAATACGCAACATTATATAGCATTACTTGCCACTTGCTTCATAAATTCAAAAATCCTACTTATTAATACATGTTAGCTAAAATTAACACATTTAAAGAAACGACGTCATTTAATTACAAAAACTAAAATGACATTGTTTTTAAAAAATGAAATCCTTAAATCACTTTACGCTGGTGTGAGAATAATTTGGGATGTCGAGAAAATAATCTAAAAACAATGCAAGAGTGACTTGGGACGTTGTTGTTCCATTAATTTTATTAGTTGTGTTAATGTTGGATGACGTATATTTAATAATTAGGGTTTTTGGAACATATGACAAGCTACGTTATCAAAGTTAACACAGACATTATCGTCGGGCTAAAATTGAAAAAATTTTAAAAATTATATATTTAATTGCCATTTTAAAAAATTGAAATTATAATTATAAAATTGACCAACATTTGAGATTGTTTGATAATTAATCCATAAATGAAGTTAAGTAAACCTTAGAGATTATGATATATTTAGAGTTTGGTATTTTGGTTCAAGTGAATAAAGTTGGAGTTTAATAAAATTCAAGCTAGATTTAAATTCCATAAATTTTAAGTTAACAAATTTATAACTTGGAAAAAATTTTAAAACAAAAATATGTAAAAATTTAAAATTCAACATAATTATGAATTTTTATTTGATGTTTAATATAAAATAATATATTTTATATTGGTGAATTTATAATATATTAAATAAATTATTAAAACTCTATATTGTTGTTTTATAAATTATTAAAAAAAGGGTGAAATAACTTGAAAATTATTTATTTAAAATTTATATTTATTGGAAAATAAAAATAACTTACTTTTGCCAATTTTAAAAGAGTTTTGCTTTGGAATCTTGAGACAATAGAAAAGAAAGCCACGTGAATCTAGCGTACACGTAAGATTTGGTATATTCACTGCTCACGTGGCTTCGTGCCAGGTAAGCAAACCGATCCTTTTTCTGCGAAATTTGAAAAGCACGAGGACGTATTTTAAATTTGACGAAATATAAAATTGAACGCTCGAGGAAAAGGCAGGCGCGAGACGAAGGATTTGTTCATTCCCCAAACGTGCAAAGCCAATGCTCGGCGATTCTCTTTCTCCGTCGCGATTTTTGATTCTTCTCATCTCTCGGTCTTAGGTACTCTTTCGTTTCCTCGTACTTTTACGTTCAGATTCTTGTAGCTTTCCCTGTTTATTTCGACTGTTTATTTGCTTGAATTTGTTGTTATTTTTTCTTAGATCTGAATTTGGTTAATATGTGTGTATCTGTGTGTTTGATTTGAAACTCTAATTCTTCCGACGTATCCTTTTCGTTTGATTTTCGTCCTGATTATGTTTGCTTTGCTTTTATTCGTTTCTGGATCTATTTGCTTGGAAATCACGTCACTGTTTCCGGTTTTCCCTGAATTGCGGTTCTTGTATGCTTTTTTTTTTTTGAACTTTTCGACGTAATCTTATGTATGATTCGGTAAAGTAATGGAATGATAATGAGTTCTGTTAGGGAGAAAGACTCTGGATGCCGAGTGGGTGAAGAGGAAGAATCTTTTCCTTCTCCTTATCCTCCAGACCTAATATAAAATCATTGTTTTGGTAGTTTTTGGATGCTGTGATTGATTTTCGTGTTTGGATTAGTGACGCTGTTTTCCTGTGGCAGGTATCTTGTAGGCTGCCTATTTTTTAAAATCTGTTGGTAACAAAATATTATCTACATTTGGATGAGGGCAAAATAGTTTCATATATATGATTAAGTTGGGAAATTCACTATTAGGGGTGCTACCAAGCTCCAATTTGTACGGCTCGACTTTTTTTGGGTGGCTGATTGCTGCAGCACTAGGTGTACTGTCTATCGTGTATACATTTCTCCGATGGCAGAGGAGGACATCTCTTAATTGGGTAAAAGCTGCTGCTAGAGCAAAGAAAGAAGTATGGAAGAAATTGAACGTTCCTCGGTCATGTCATTCGTGGATGGAAGATTTAGCAAGTGGTCAACATCCTTCCACATGCTGTGTTTGCCTGACTTCCTTGGTGTCTCAAGAAATTCCAAAAGTGGCATTTCATACTTCTGTACATCGATGCACTGTTTGTGGTGTAGCTGCTCATATATACTGTTCAGAGTTGGCAGTAAAGGATTGCAAATGTATTGCACAAGTCGGTTTCAGCCACGTGCAGCACCACTGGTCAGAAAGGTGGTTTAACATGGATGAGAACTCTGAGACATCTGCTTTCTGTTCTTACTGTGATGAACCATGTGGTGTTCCTCTGATAGATCCTTCTCCTACATGGCATTGCTTATGGTGTCAACGCCTCATACATGTCAAATGCCATGCCAAAATGTCAAAAGAATCTGGTGATGTTTGTGATTTGGGTCCTCTGAGAAGGATTATTCTTTCTCCACTTTGTGTGAAAGAAGTGAATGAAGGAAACAATGTAAATTCTGTTCCAAAAGAAGTCATAACCTCATCTGATTGTGGAAGAACTAAAAGAAAGCGTGCCCGCGGTAAACATGGAAACAGCCGTGCTGTTAATGGAAGGTCACAGAATGCTTCAGCTACCTACACAGCATTGGAATTCTTGTTTAATGGGATTGTAAGTAGGAAGAAGTCTGCCTCAGAGAAGACTGCTGATTCGTTAAAGAATGATAGCAGAACATATGATGGATTATCTGGCAAGAAAAATGCACCAAACATCTTAGGTCAGGTGAAGAAGCATACTATACTTGATTTGGCTGAGGATGCAAGACCACTTCTGGTTTTTATTAATTCCAAGAGTGGGGGCCAACTTGGGCCTTCTCTTCGGAGAAGACTGAACATGTTGTTGAATCCTGTTCAGGTAATAATTGACCTTTTCGGTTAACCAATTTCAGTTTAAGAGTATATCCTTATCATTTAGCAGATTTTCAGGGACAATCAGCAGAAATTTTCTTATCCCACCGCAGGTATTTGATCTAAGTGCTTCCCAGGGTCCAGAGGTTGGGCTGGAGTTATTTAGTACTGTACAGTATTTTAGAGTGTTGGTGTGTGGTGGAGATGGGACTGTTGCGTGGGTGCTTGATGCTATTGAGAGATTTAATTTTGAATCTCCTCCACCTGTCGCTATTCTTCCCCTTGGCACAGGAAATGATTTGTCAAGGGTCTTGCAATGGGGAAGAGGTTTTTCACTGATTGATGGAAAGGGCGCCTTGACTACATTCTTATATGATGTAGACCATGCTGCAGTCACAATGCTAGATCGCTGGAAAGTAGATATCAGAAAAGAGACCTCAGAAGGATACTCTGAAGAAAAACAAACTAAGTTTATGACGAACTATTTAGGTAATTCCAGTATTTGTTTTCTTATTGGGATAATATCATGAAACTGTCAATTATTATCATTGACTTTTCTTATAGGCATTGGATGTGATGCTAAGGTTGCATATGAATTTCATGTAAATCGATGCGAGAAGCCTGAGAAGTTTAGTAGTCAGGTAATTTCATGGGTTTTTATTGATGGGAACAAAGTTCTACTACCAGATACTTCAGATCTCACTAAACTTTGTTTAATTGTCTTGAAACTGTGTTTTTCCTCTGCGTAAGAGCTCAAGTACTTGAGTGAAAGCCCACCTTCTAAATCTTCATATCACTAATGGGACGTCAAATCCTGCCATTTTTGGACATGCTACAAAGTATCAGTGCAATCTGCAAAGTAGAAAAATTTACATACTTTCATTTGTTTTAGATAGACGTTCTGAACCCCTTTTCCTTCTCCCGGTATTCATGAATTGGATCCAAAATCGTGAATTAGATCAACTAAAAAAAGAAAATCAATTATATTACCCTCGTCCTATTTAACTATTTGATATTTGGTATTAAAGCAGTTTGCTTGATACTGTGGCAATCAACGGCAAGATGAGGCTTAAGGAAAAACCCAGCAAACTTTTCATGATAAACCTGTTAATGTTGACTTTATGACTGTTTCTTTTCTCTCTTGTTTCCTTTTTCAAGAAATTAAAATCAAGACAGAAGATAAGGAGTCTTTTCTATTTTATCTTGTGTTTTCTTTTGAAGATTTTCTAAAGTTAGACTTGATGTACAGTTTGTAAATAAACTGCGATATGCCAAAGAAGGTGCCAGGGATATAATGGACCGAGCATGTGCTGACTTACCATGGCAAGTTTGGCTCGAAGTTGATGGGAAGGACATCCCCATACCCAAGGTTCATCATTAAAATAGTATCTTTTACTATTCAGGCATTTTAATTCATCAATTTCTTTAACATAACCATATATATTCAATGCTGTGTTCTTTTCATCTCTTTTGCCCTCCAGGATTCTGAGGGTTTAATTGTGCTGAACATTGGCAGCTACATGGGTGGGGTAGACCTTTGGCAAAATGAATATGATCATGATGATGACTTTAGTTCTCTATCCATGCAAGATAAAATCCTTGAGATTGTATCCGTTCGTGGAGCATGGCATCTTGGGAAACTTCAGGTCTGAGCTTTTCTGAAAACATGTTTTTCTATTGAAATTTCGCAAAATGTTCGCTTCCTGGAATCAATTTGCGTATGATTCCAGAAACCATAGCCATTCTAAGGACATTTCTAAAACCAAACTTGGATGTCACCGGCCTTTCTTTCCTCACTTCTACCTTGCCTATTTTTCCACCTTTAGCAGTGGAGTATGAACCAATTTCACTCCAATCTTCGCCGGCCCTCCGGACCCATTTCAGGACACTGTTGAAGGGCTCATTGGATTCTCTAGTTCCTCCATAGGAACTTATTCCTGAAAATTCCTATTTCTTTGTTTTTATGCTTGATTTTTATGGAGTCGATTGTTATACATGTCTACTCTACAGGTTGGACTTTCACAAGCAAGAAGGCTAGCCCAAGGGAAAGTCATAAGAATACATGCTTCTAGCTCTTTTCCAGTTCAGATTGATGGTGAACCATTCATTCATCAACCTGGTTGCTTGGAAATAAGACATGACAGTCAGGTAAGATTAGCTATGAGGACTGTTTTAGTTATTGATTTAAACACAACACCAACAACAATACCCGGTAGAACATTATTAATTTAGTAGTTGCAATTTATTTTATGATAAATTACTTTGAATATCTTAATCCATGATTAAAATGTCACATATATCTCAAGTCTCATTTTGTAATATTAAATATCACAACCTATAGAAACTGTATATCAATGTATCTCACTAATAACTTAATATAACTATGCTGAACTGATATTGAATTTGACTTAGAAAATTTGTACATTTATTAAGAATAATTCAATGCACTGAAAATATATACGATTGGAAAATTATTTCTTATGTTATTATAAAGGTTGAAGATTTAAAAAAAAAAGCATAAAGACAGGTCTACATTTTGTTTTGAACATAATAATTAAGTCCAAGTTAACATTGTTAAGGATACATTGGTCTATATTTTTTCATAAATTTTAAGTTCATTTCAACATTGTTAAAGATACATTAATATATATTTTTCATAAAATTGAATATTTAGTGTCATAAAATGAAAATTTATAATGTAATTAACAAATTATTGAAATGTCATTATATTTAAAATAATTTACTATTTGTTTTATGGATGCTCCTTCTGGGTATATTTCAGGTGTTTATGTTGAGGAGAACCGCAGAGGAGCCAAGAGGGCTCGCAGCCGCCACGATGACAGAGGTTTTAGTAGACGCAGAATGCAAAGGAATAATCAATGCATCTCAGAGAAGAATACTTCTCCAGCAGTTGGCCCTTAATCTCTCTTGATTTCTGATACCTTCCTAAAGCTAAGCCCTTTAACCTCTCTCACTTATGTCAACAACATAATCAACCTTTGTCCTCCTGTATTATTCTTTTTGCATATCATTTTTATGATTTTTTAAAATTTTTTTTATATGTTTTGTTTTTTTTGGTTAAATGTGCTCTCCTCTGGTCGGAGCAACGGCGAGTTTACCTATTGCAGAGCCGAAATGAAATAGTATCCTTACTTGTAAATGGATGTATGATCAGAGACATTCAAAAAATATTTCAATTTTAGTCATCCTATTCTGCAATATTAATTTTAGTCATCTTGTTCTGAAATATTTCTTTGTCGCTGTGGATTGCATGATTGAAAATAAAGTTTGTTAGTAGGCATAAAATGACCTGATCCGACTCAGAAGTAAAACAGACTAAGTCTAGTTTGATCAGATTTGGTCTTGATCTTAATAGATTTTTTTTATTTGACTAATTATAGAATTAAGTATAACCAAGTTCAAGGATTTGGATAGGAGTTTTTGAATAGTATTCTTCGTATAGAAGAGCAAAACTAAGAGATTGGAATAGAAACTTGTTGATTTGGTGTGAAAAAATCATTTTTTAATGTATTTAATAGTTGAAGTTATTTATATTCTTTTGAAAAATTGAATAAAACTATGGAAGGTGTTGCTTGTTTTGATAACAAATAAAGATAAATAAAGTATGATCTTGATTTTTTAAAGATAATATTCAATGATAAAAAGAAAATTAATATGTACTCAACCATAGGTAAAATTTGATGAGTTTAATGATTTAAATAATAATAAGGTTTTGATGTAAAATAATTTTAAAAATTAAATAAATTCCAACTTAGTTTCAATAATTCTCTCCCATCTTATTTTAATCACCTTAAGGATATATTTAATATGTTATAACGTGAAATACTATATTTGGATAATTAAAGATGATAATAGGACCTGAGTTTGGTCTTAACTGTCAGGCCAGTCCCGAAGTCACCCGTTCAAGCTTTGGTTAACAAAGCATCAGGTTCAATTTTTTGAAAAATAAAACAACTTGAGCCTGACTTAAGACCTGATTAGTATTAATAAAATAATGTCGTTTTGATTTTTAATCTTAAAAAATAATAATTCAAGTCAAGCCTGACTGTCTAAGGCTCGATGGAGCCTCAGGTAGAGCCTAGGCTTTTTGCAAACCTTATCAACCATTATCTTCCTTAATTTAGATGGCAATACTTTGTTAGTATGTGTTTTTTATGATAACTTAATTAATATCCTCAATTTAAAAAATTTTCAATATAATTTTTTTTTCGTATTATGTTGTCAAATATTATCTAGTCACTGATACTTTCACTAGATATTGTCTTCGTCGTCGTCAATGCATTGACTAGTATGATCAAGTAGATATTTTGTAGGACGAATGG
>JANZXR010000170.1:34824968-34836373 GCA_027575705.1 Erythroxylum echinodendron | reverse complement strand
TAATAGTCTTAAAAATCATACAACTCTTCGATCTCTGTTAGATTAGCACATTTCCATATTTAACACATGCAAGGCAGCGGCTGACACACTCCTCAGTGATCTTGTCTAGGGATGGAAGCAAAGCTCAAGCCCTCCCTAACCGGTTCAGGCCAAAAATTAATGGGCTACGTTCAGTTTGTCAAGAAAATCTAAATTCTAACTAATAAATGGTTTTGGACTTTTTAAATAAGATCAAAAACTAGTCAGACTCGAGCTCGCAGGCCTTGAAAAATTCAGATATAATCCAACCCATTCTCATCTTTAATGTTGTCTTCATTTTAAGGTGTAGAAAAGAACCATACAAAACACTACTAGTCATTGAAGTGAGATGCCACCTGCATTGCATAGGCTAGGTGGATCAGAGTCGGTTCAGACCAAGGCCTTCCAATGAACTGGAGGCCGATAGGCATTCCTGTTTTGTCATACCCAACCTGCCATGAATAACAACAGTCAAACAAGCAGCCTGAAAATGGTTCGATAAATGCAGTATAAAAGAAGCAGATGGGTTCACCGGAACTGTAACTGCAGGTAGTCCAAGGAAATTTCCGGCTATCTGAAACCGTACAAGTGCAGCTGAAATGTTTAAACAAGTGAACCCCAATGTTCAGGTGCTTGGAAGGGAAGGCTTGCTGTAAGAAAGATGATAAGATGCCCCTATTAAACTATTGAAAAGCTTGGAGTTTCGTACCTCCATTGATGTAGTCAAGTTCGCCAGTGTCTAAGGCATCATTGAAAATTGGATATGCAGTAACACTGTCAGATTAACAAGACATCATTAAGCAGAACTCCACTGGAAAAAGTCCTTCATACAACTATTTCACTATTTATGGTATATTATTGCTCCAAAATTCAATTTGCAATATGTTGTAATCGAAGCTATGAAACAGAGAAATGGGGGATCTAAGAAAGAGAAAGAATGAGAAAGGAGAAGGGAAAAAAGAAGAAGAAGGGAGGATAAGGTTGGCACGATCTAACTTCCAGTCAAATTCTGGGTTCAAGCAAATTCATCAAGTTCATACTGTTTCTAGACTAACCCTGAAATCTGACCTGAATAGTGAATTCTATTAATTTTTTAGGTCAAAACTCAGACCATAATCTATCCATCAACTTCGAGATTCAAATGAGAAAGGAAAAGAAGAAGAAAAGAACAAAAAGAAAATTATGAAACTTGGTTCGAAACCCAGAATTTTTTCAAGCAAGAATTGGTCAGAAGTCCGATTAAATAAGGCCTGTTTGTCAACCCTTGAAAGGATACCCTGTTGTTGGAGTGACGATGACATCCGCTCTTTCAAATATCTTGTTATGCAGTTGCATTTGGCGATTCCTGTAGATACATGAAGCTTCATATATAAGGATAGTTCATTGAAAACAAGAGAACCAGCAATAATTAGAAGAACAGGAGCAACAGATTAAAAAATTTGTAGTATAAGTCAGGACACTGCTAATCAGTCAGGACTATAGCATACCTGAACTTCTGAGCTTGGACATAGGCTTTAGCACTCATAGAACCATAAACACGAAGGCCTAACCTTACATCCCATCCTGACTCTGACTTGTCACTGTTTCAGGAATTTTATAACGTCAAAATCAGAAGTTCTGAAGCTTTAGCAGAAAGAGAGCTTGAAGTTATAATGGTGAGAAAGGCATACATTTTTTCCATAAATGGATCAAGTGAAGTAGTACATTCTGATGCAATAGTAACATAGTGTGCAAGGCGCATTGCTTCTATATCTGGTATTGTGACCTCTACTATCTTGTACATGAAATGGCCAAAATAGGTTAGTGAAACAATCCATAATCATTAAACCTCATCAGGGCCTGTTAAGTATGAAAATGTTCATTCAAGATATGTCATACCTGCCAACCATAATTCTGACAGAGCTGGTCTAATGCATCGGCACAACATATTCGGATGTCGTCCCGGCAGTCATTAAACCACTGATTGATTGAATCTTTTCGTTAGAGCAAAAGGAGGAACCAGATGAATGGAGAAAACATATGTAATATGAATTTATGACAGTTTTGTAGTTCACCAGGATTGCAATTGGTGGCATAGATTAAAAAGGTATTAAAGTTACTAACCTCCCCATATCTTGCCAATCTGATTCCAGATATTCTGTTTATTGACTTCAGCAGGGGAAGGTATAGTTTTGGCTGATAAGAAACAAAGAGATCCGTTCAGCAAGATGTCGAAATCGATCATATATAGAACCTTCTGCACTTGTGTAGGTATTGCAATAATGGGAAATTAGAGTAGAAGATCATAAGTCCATTACTTTAGGTAGAAGAGGAGATCAAAGTTACGAATTCATAGAAGTAAAGTCACATTTCACTTCTGTGTAACAATAACTGATCTTATTCTTCTTACCTGCAGAATGGGGTTTCCATCTGATGACATTTGGCCATTGATTGCTGCATATCTGGAAGTAAAATATTGAAGCAATTGGCATGATCAGTCTTCCCGGAACTTAACAGACTGAATTGATCAAAGAGTAGAGGGATACTGACACAATGAATGCATCCTCTATGGAGCCTGCCAATATTCCTATCATCCCAATAGTCCAGTTCAGAGGAAGAACACTGGAAACCAAATGATAAATTCGATGTCAATGTCATTAAAGTTCTTAGAGATTAACAACTTAGAGCTTATCATGCAGAAAAATGGTCCAACCCTGAGTGAGGTATGCGTCCGAAAGTCGGCTTAAAACCAACTACACCACACAGAGCTGCTGGCAGTCTGACAGATCCTACAAGAGGTCACATCCTTAACTATCAATTCTGAGATTACATAACTTCATTCTGAAAGAAGTTATGATATAAGTGTTAAAGCTTACCTCCCCCATCAACACCAAGAGCAACAGGACACAATCCTGCAGCCACCGCAGCTGCAGATCCACTAGAAGAACCTCCAGTTATCTTCCCAGAATCATATGGATTTCTAGCTACCCTGCACAATTTCATCTGTTGAAACATTTCTACTGGCACTGAAATGACTAATAACTGAATTCTGTCTGATCTTCCTGATTATCTTTTCAGACATATCAAGCTGGAAATGCAATTTACCCATAATGAGGATTTATCCCACTTATTCCAGCTCCAAGCTCATGCATATTTGTTTTACCAATAATTATAGCTCCACATTGTTTGAGACGCTTAATGCAGCAAGCATCAGCTTTACAATGTCTAATTCTGTGCAACCACTTTGTACCCCCTAGAAGAAACACAAAAACAATCAAACACAAAACTGTTTCAAACAAAATTCTTGGTTATGTTTGGTTCTGAATTTACCAGTTGTTCGATATGGTGTACAGTCTATTTCATCCTTAACAGCTACAGGGACTCCATCTAGAGCCGATATCGGTTTTCCTGCGCCGTACTTTTAAGTGTTAGGTGATATGCTTCATCATGTAGCAGATACATAGATCCGAAAAAATGACTACCAAGATCAAATTTCTTGGAAATTATGGTACAAAACCCGGATTTTGTATTCTCCTCAAGTTTGATCAGTGCAGTACCTTTCTGATATCTAGAAGTTGATTCTGCAGCCTGTCTTAAGATATCTTTGGAGTTGGAATCAATGAAGAAGTTCATGTCCAATGGAGGACTTGAAGACTCTTTAATCGCAGCTATCAGTCTCTCTGCAACCTATACAGATAAAAACCAAGTTTTGATGCTACAACAGTTTCACTAACTTGAGAAGAGATACAGCAGAAAGAAAATATATGTACCATAGAAGGGGTTGTTTCTCCTGAACTATAGGAGGTGTGGTAATCCATAACTGTCCAGTGACGAAAAGAAGGCTGCAACCCATTTGGTGCTGTCTTTGAACGTGAACTCAGACAATCAATGGCTGCTTGAACACGCTCAGGTGGTGATGAATCAGAACTTGTGAGCTGCACTTCTTGTTCGTTGAGCTCTGCAATGGATAGTCAAGCCAATCTTCCATATAAATTTTCATATTCTTTGTTTCTATCTGAAGGAAAATCAAGTTCAGGGTGTTAGAAATTTAGATGGTTTTTGATGGAGAAACTGACCTTGAAAAGAATGCAAAGGGACAAAGAGAGGTGATTCCTCCATTTCTGCATTAATAACAAGCTGCAAAGTTTGCAGACCAATATCAGATATCATTTGAAGGACTTTAATTTTAAAAGATATATATATTTTCGAGGTGACTCTAAAATTGAAAATTAGGTATAGTAGGATGATTAATTATAGGAATGACAAATTCTGCTCGTTCCGACCTGGTACGAAGTTAACTGAACAAGTTCAAGTTGATTGAGTTTCAAGCCAAGTTCGAGTTTGAATGATCAACTTGAATGGTTCATACTCACTTTCCAAATCTTCATTCGGTCTTTTGTTTCTTAAAAACCAAATAAAATCGACCTGGTTCAAAATTAATAGAACAGTTTCGAATTGACTGAGTTTCAGGACTAATTCGAGTTTGGATGATCAGTTTAAATAGTTCAAACTCACTTCCTAAAGCATAGTTTGGGCTTATGTTTCTTGAACTTAAAGACCAAACGATCAGACTTAGACCAAAACGATATTGTTTGGTCTTGTATTTCTTAAACTTAAAAACTAAATCAACATCTTCCTAATTTCATTCCCTAAACTGACCGTGTGGTACTGATATTTGTTCGCACTTTAGACCGTATCTTACAGTTCGAATCGGCTAAGCTTCTATCCGTAAACTCAACTCTTGGTTTAGGTCAAGTGTTGGGTCAAAACTATCAACTCTACAAGTTTCTAACACAGGATAAAATGGAAAGAAAAAGTTTTAATTAGAATAGTTGTGACAATTAGGATTTGACAAAGCTTTTTGATCAAACAAAAACCTATTAGTTTATTGCATCGCATGTCAAAAACAAGAAACTGAACCTATGTATCTTTTCTTAAACTAAAAAATGTCTGCAATTATTTCTTTTCCACAGATGCTTTTGCCATTTCTGATTAAGAACTTGATGATAATGTTTTGTCCCTTACATGAAAGTATGCGTGGTAATAGTTTGAATCAAGCTGGGTTCGAACCCAACTTGAAAATTTGTTTTCGGGTTTAAAATTGGCTCAACGCTCGATTGAGCTCGATGCTCCAAGCTTAAGGCTAAGCCTAATTGAGCTTTGATAGCCCAAACTTTGATCGGATCTGATAAGGACTAATTAAATTTATTTTTTAATCACTAAAATTTAGAATAATGTTGTTTTATCTCTGCCGACGTCGTCGTATATAAAAATTTTAGATTTTCGGGTTGGAAAATTCAAGTTTGAACTTAACCTGAAACTCAAAATTTTTTTAAAAAATTAAACTGACCTGGAGCCCGGTTAACTCAAAACCATCCATACATGAAGACTCTGTAAAGAATTTTGAAGTTTTGGGGCTAAACATTCAGAGCCCAGATTCAACTTAAAGCTCAAATTTTGAAAAAAGAAATTTGTTTCGAATATATAGTAAACTTATACACAGATGTTAAACTTAAAAGATAATTATATCTACAAAAGCGACTTTAAATCTGAGTCAAAATTTTAAAAATTTTATATTCAAAATTTTAAAATTTTAATAGAAAATGAAAAGGTTAAAAATTTGGGTTCGAATATGGTACCTCCTCAGTTCGAGGTCCCACTCGAGGTTGAATATTTTCTATACTTTATCCTAAACTCGAAATTAATTGAATTGAGTTTTAGTAAGATTGGGAGTCGTTTGATGTTGTACATTTACTTAAATGAAGACTATTCAATTATCAGATATTTGCTTTAAATTATATAAAATAGACAACTTTCTATATATGCCCTTTGCACACTTGTATGATTCAGAGGTTGGTGGAGACTTTTATGGTTCTTTTATATTATTTCTCCGATGTCCATTTTTGGATGCACATAATAAGTTATGTTTCAGGTACGAGTTAACAATTTCAAATCAAATGAACTCCAGGCTCGAGTTCGGCTCAAAAATTTATACCCTAATCTAGGCTTGATTTGAAACCTGATCAAGCTCGAATCTTGCAGCCTGAACTCCAGCCTGATCGAACTTGAGTGGCCTAAACTCCAATCAAGGTTATCGAGCTTTGACCAAGCTTGATCATTTTTAAGGATGAGAAAAGTGTTCAGACCCAGCTCAGCTCAACCCTGCTAGGATTAACGAGATCTCGAGTCTAATTTTTGGGGCCTAATTAGACCCTAAAAATATAATTTTGTCATTTAAATAATAATAATAATTCGGTTCTAACGAGGTTAACCGTAGATAATATGATCTTTTGAGTCTAACCTAATTTATTGTCATCTCTAAATATTTTTTTAGTTTAAAATTTAAAAATAACATTATTTGACTAAAAATGATGTTATTCATACTTAATATATTCGAGCTTCAAAACAAAATTGTTTATATTTAATGTATTCTAGCTTTGGGCTAAGTCGGATAGCCTAATCCCGAATAGTTCAATGCTCAAAAATTGAAAAAGTTTGAGCGCGGCCCGAAGTTTGATCAATTTAAGCTTAGCTTATTGACTTCAGGTTGGGCCAGACTGTTCGGGCTAAATTTTCATCTTTTTTAAGGTTGAGGTAAGTTGGCTGTCTCCTATCACAAAGAAATGGCTTCAAGCATATGAAAAAGAGGATGAAGAAGAGGAAGAAAGAAATAAGTACCTTATAAAACAGATTGTTTCTCTTCAGCATATACATAAGAAATGTTCCGAGTATCTTCAACTCCATCAACCAGACGCAGATCTTTACCAGCAATCCCGCCATGCGAGGAGCTTCGTAATCACCGTACAGGTTTTCAGTACCAGATTGTGTATAATTACATTATAATTCTTTTTTCAGTTATAATCTAACAAGAGCAAGTGAGAGTTTGATGTTTTCTGCAGTTTTCTCAGGATTATACACTTTGTTTCCTTGGAAAATTTGAACATCCTGAGAAATGAGGCATTAACATGTAGCAGACACCATAACAGTACCAAACCAAAACTGAAATTTTCTTTTCAGAAACCACATCAGGTTGAGAAGTAAAGAACAAAACAGAACTCACGAGAACATTTCAAACAGATTCCCTTATCAAAATTCCTGACAGGGAATGGAATTCAAACCTTTGACATTAGCTTGAAGGTAGGATTCATGACTGTCAGGGCCAACATCAACCTCATCTGCAGGCTTATAGACAACACCCTTATCCTGAAACAGTCCCATGTGTTTGAGAATGGAAGTTTTAGCAGAGAAGAGATTGATCACAGAGGTGAGAAAGCCATTAGAAACAGGAGCCAGATATAAAGGAGAAGAAGAACAGAACACAGAGAGATACTGAGGCACAGATATTATTAATAAAAGGAAAAATTAAGGCAGGGAAGACAAAAACCAGTTTCTTGGATGTAAAGACATTGGAAGATTATGACTACAAGATAAAGGGCAGACTTGGGAGATAGAAACAGAGTGGTCTCATTTTTTATTGACACTTGTTAACTTGTATGTTCTATAACTATGTTTTTTTGTTTTTTGTTTTTTGTTTTTAATATGGAGTCTTATGCCAAAATATCCTTAAAAAATCAAATTACTTATCTAGAAGGGACTAACTAATAATTAATAACTTTTAGTGACCACCAACATTAAATAAAAATTTTTGAAAAGGAAAGCCTGCGTACATTAATGACTCTCTCGTAATTCTTACAAAACTAGAAGTCTTGTATATTGAAATACATTGTAACATTAGTATATACCGATATTCATCGATCATGAATTAGATATATTTTTAATTTATAACAAAGGATCTTCACATCGAAATGTAAATTGAAACAAAGAGTATGATAATTAAATTTTAGTACATTATTTTTTTATAATTAAAAAAATGGAATTAATTAGTAAAAGAAATCCCAATTTTCTCAAGTAGAAAAGAATTTTTTTTTTTACACTTGCCCTCAAGAAAAGGTAATATCAATATCATGGAGTTGTTAAACCAATTAGTTACTAACTAACAACTTAATTGACTCTCTAATCACCTTTGTCTCCTCTAAAACAAGTTAACTTGATAACTTGTGTTAGGTTTGAAATCAATCTTGTCAATTTCTTTTCCCAAATGGGTCATCATGTCAATGTCAAACTTGGAAATTATTTGATAATTTTAGACTAAATTTGAGTTTTTATTTTTTATAATTATAAAATTCATAAACACTGTTTTGGGGTTCATATTAATTATTAATCCATACATGTTTTTTCTTTTTCATTTGATTAAAATTTGCATCATATTGGATTATTTTAATTTTGGAATATCTTATTCTTATTCTTTTTGGATTCAACGTTCTTCTGTACACATTAGGTGAAACAATGCCCCGGAAGCAACACCTGTTCATTTCTACCAAGCAAGCATGATGGGGCAAAGGTTACCATATAATTAAATTTTTTAAAAAATAATTATTATTAATTTTTTAAACTTATAATTTTCTTAAATTAAAATAGAATTTCAAAGTTACGGGTGCAAACTTAACTAATTATTTTCAAATTTATAGTTTTTTAAAAAAATTGAATTTGAGTTAATTTTGAGCCTGTATAAATTATGAAAACAATAAAAATTAGTTTTTGTTTACTATTTTTGTTTTTTTATAATCTGATTTACCATTATTTAAATATATATTATTTAATTATTTAATTATTAAAACTACTAATAATTTAATCCAAGATTATATATTTAATAAATTAAAATTAATTATCAATAAAAATTATAAAAATTAATTTTATATAATTTTATAATTAAATTATATGTAATTAAATTTTAATAATTATCAGTAAATATAATTAAATTTAAAGTATATAAATATTCAAATAAAATTTGATTGAATAATTAAAATATATTTCAAATAAATATTAATCTATAAATAAAATTTTAAATTATTTATTTTATTAAAATAACATAATTTTATTAATAATTTGTTAATACATATTATATAAGAGATGGAATAAATTTATTTAATTAAAAATAATTGATTTTTAAATTTGATCTAATAGTATTATTATCAATGATAAAAATACAACTACATTAACATTAATAATCGAAACAAATTAAAAACGAAAACTAAAATGTAAAAACTAAAGTAGAAAAAACAGAAGTAGACTAAACTATCTCCAAGAATTTCATTGTTTCATCATTAGTTTTTTGGACTGTTTCTTCAATGGTGTGTGAGATGGGACCTTTGTGTGAACAAGAGCAGTTGGGAACTTAATAGGCAGATCAAACATCCAGATCAAAGCGCCCTTTGTCTTGGTATTGATGGAGACATATAATAAATTTGGAAACCTTTTAGTTATAGAAACTGTACTATCGTTAGGGGTAGCTCCGCTGGTCCAAAACTCTTCATATGCGGGTTGAGTGGGGATGGTATAGTGTTTTGCGTCGTGTCGTTTTGTACTTCTAGTTTAAAAAATTGGGCCAGGTTGAGCTTGACACTCTACCTTGGACTGATAGGACCTCAGGCCTAAGTGAGCCCTAACTCGGCCCATTATACTTGAATTTATAGTATTTTATTTAAATATTTGGAGTTATTAAATATATAATTTAGATGTTGTAAATATTTAATATGTATACGGATTAATATATATATATATATATATATATTTAATAATTAAATTTTATTAATAATTAAGCATCTTTGGTATTTTGTAAATTAAATTGAATTTTATAAATATAGATTTATTATCTTAAAATTGATATTAATTAATTAAACTTATATTTATAAGTTCAGAGTTGATTTAACAAGATGTTACTAGCAAGTCTCAATCAATGTTACGCGGCAGATTGAGGCTTAGTTTGAGGAAACGATGGTATTTGATAACTTGTTGAATTCAATATGCTGAAATGAAATTTACTTATGTGTTTGAGATTGTCATTTTAGTAATTGCTAAAACGTGACAATAGGCATTTGACAAGTGCGATTGTAGTTCCTGAAAAAAGATAAAATGATTAAAAAATTCATTGATTTAATAAACTATTAATTATTATATAAATAATTAAAAAATATATTATTAGTAGTATAAATTTAAAATTATAAATAATAAAATATTAAATTAAAATATAAATAAAAATTGTAAATAATAAAATATTAAATTAAAATATGTTGAACTTGCTTTCTATTAATTTAGGATATAATAAAAAATAATAATTATCATAAAGTTAGTAATAAAAAGTTAATTTTTTATTGCAAAAATCCTTTCTTACCGTAAGACTCTCTTCTTATTTATTAATTTCTTAGGTAAGCCCGTACTTTTCTTTAATCTTTGTTCGCCGCAGATCCATTCTATTTACTTGGGAACACCGAACACCCTCCTCCTCCTTTTAATTCTTACGTAAACCTCTCCCACTTGTAACCTAGCAGTACACTCCACACCTCTCCACTTGCAACACACAACATGACAAAGTTTCACACGATGTCCTTAGCTCTATTGTCTGAATCCATTATTTTCTTCATTAGATGCAATGAACAAAATATATAGCCGCCCATTTGTAGTCTGACAATAAGGACCCGTGCAATGTTTATCTGCACCGAAGCTGTGTCCAGTTCTAGTCTATCTTATACGTCATGCATGAACATGCAAGCCCTCCATAACCAAAACTTTCATTGGCTGTCCGTAATTATAAAACCCCACGTTATAGAGAGCAGAAACCTAGCTAGTTGGTAAAGCTTTATTTTTATGTATGTTTATGGTGTAATACCAACTAGTCAAAGAAACCACCATGTCCGCTCTTCCGACCAGCTCTCCGAGAAACGCAGTGCCGGAGCAAGAAGCGTTTGATAAGTTCTTTGAGTGCTGGATTCTGGAGCAAAACCAATATCTTGATAGGCTTATTTCAGCTGCTAAAGAGCATTCAAATCATGTAGATGGTGAGACGAACGGGCGCCATCTTTGTCCACTTCTCGACCAAGTGATGGAACATTACGAGCATTATTACAAGGCTAAGAAGAGGTTTTCGAAGGTTGATGTTTTATCCATGTTGTCGCCTTCGTGGATCAGTTCTTTAGAGAACGCTTTTCTCTGGATTGGTGGTTGGCGACCGAGTATGGCTTTTCACTTGCTCTACTCCAAGACCGGTCTTCAACTAGAGGCTAAACTCAGTGACATGCTTCGTGGTTTTAGCACAGACGACTTAGCGGACCTCTCGCCGGCGCAGATCAACCGTGTCGACGAGTTGCAGAGGAAGACCATTAAGGAAGAGAAGGAGATAACGGAGAAGATGGCGAAGCACCAAGAGGCGGTGGCTGACGCTTCCATGGTCGATCTTTCGCATACGGTGAGCGAGATGATTAGGAGTATCGGTGAGTCTGGTAGGAGTCAGACGGCGGCGGCGTCGACTGAGGAGGAGAGAATTGAGTCGGCTTTGAAGTCAAAGGAGGATA
>JANZXR010000170.1:34806988-34824514 GCA_027575705.1 Erythroxylum echinodendron | reverse complement strand
CCAATATATGATTTAATTACTATTTATAATTACTTCTAGTATTTAGATTAAGTTTGTTTTGGATTATTCTAATTTCATTAAGATTGACTCGAGTTAAGGCTTAAGTCCAACCAAAGTTTGATAGGGCTCAAATAAGTTCAATTATTTTTTAATTCAAAATTTAAAAAATTTATTATTTTATTCAAAATAACTAAATTTAAAAAAAAAATTTGCTTCAAGTTGGATTGAACCGAAGAGCCCAAGCTTAAGTTCGGTTTAAAACCTAATTTTTTAAATAAAAAGTCTAACCTTACTTGAACTTGATTAGACCCATTGACTTTAGGTCAAACCTTAGCTTAATTGTCAAACTTTTTTGAACTCTTAAAATAATACAATTTTGCCTAATAAAATAATATACTATTTACAAAATCTAATTAAAGGGTCAGAACTTCTGTTCCAATTATGATGCTCTTATTATGTTCCATTAAATCTCATTTATACATTTACGTTGGCTCCACGTAAATATATAGGAGTCAAACGGCGGCGGCGTCGACTGAGGAGGAGAGAATTGAGTCGGCTTTGAAGTCAAAGGAGGATACCTTTACGGAGCTTCTAGGAAAGGCCGATGATCTACGGTTGAAAACGCTTCAACTTGTGGTTGACATTTTGACTCCAATCCAGGCCGCTCATTTCCTGATTGCTGCTGCCGAGTTGCATTTGAGGGTTCATGACTGGGGCAAGGAGAGGGACGCTAGAGGAGAGCGTAGCCCACACGATTCTAGCACCAATTAATCAAATAAAAATTTAAGTTTAAGCAATTAATACCAAAAAAACATAATTTTAAATTTTTTTCTTTAAGAATGATGGCCAATATATGATTTAATTACTATTTATAATTACTTCTAGTATTTAGATTAAGTTTGTTTTGGATTATTCTAATTTCAATAAGGTCTTAAAATAATACAATTTTACCTAATAAAAAAATATACTATTTACAAAATCTAATTAAAGGGTCAAAACTTCTGTTCCAATTATGATGTTCTTATTATGTTCCATTAAATCTCATTTACACATTTACGTAGGCTCCACATAAATAAATGGACGAGATTTAATGAAACAGCATTAGAACCGAATAACTGAAACAGAAGATTTGAGGGACTAATTAAAGTATAATAATGGCGTTTATTATTCTATCAAAAAAATAAAAAATTGCATGAAATAGAACATTTCTTATTATAGTTCCCTATCAAAGCAGAATAAGAACAATAATTAAGAATTGATGCTTGATAGCAATTGTTCAAAGAAAGGTCTCATATTTGGAATTTGGTCCATTTTATTGGTATAAATACTTAAATAAGAGTCTACATCATCCAATGAGTCAAGCTTAAGTCAAACAAAGATTACCTTTGAATGGAACATTCCTCTCACAATTAGAGAGTACCTTTTTTTAAACTTCAACCAATTAAAATAATGAATTTTAAATAAAATTATATTAAACTTATAAATTCTAGTTAAATTGAATCTAATAGTTTTAGGATAAGGTTAAGCTCAAAGTCACAAGATCTAAGCTCAACTTGAAGTTAAATTAGACTAGGACTCTAGGCTTGCACTTTACCTCATATATCTTGAGTAAGCATATCTTTTTAATTTAAAAAAATTAAAATATCATTATTTTATTCAAAACGATATAGTTTATCTTAGAATTTTTGAGCTTCAAGTTTAGCAATCCAAAATTAGACCTAAAGTCTGAAATTTTGAAAATAAAAATGCAAGTAGATTATGTTATGCCATCCCTAAATGGGTCAAACTTAGACTAATCAAAATTTTAATCTAATTTTACCCGAAATCTAATCAAATTTTGTGTCAAAATAATTATATTTTAGTCATAAAATTATTTTTTGATTAAATAAAATTTCATCTTTTTGATTTTAATTGATCGAATCAGCTCATACTTTATTTATTGAGTTATAATTACTTATATTAAAATAACATTATTTTATTAAATTTGAGGCAAATTAGGTCTAAAATATTATCCTTATGAATTATTGAGTAGCTGAATAATTTATTAAAATAATGTAATTTATGAAATATTACTTACCCATAATGATTTAAGAATTATATTAATATTTTAAAAATAAAATTGCTTTAATGATAAAAAAGTATTTGATAATAAATAAATAATTAAAAGGGTTGAAAATTAAGTTTATAAAATGAGATAGTGACATAGTAATTTGACCCAACTTGAACTCGGGGATACCAGAAAAACAAAAAGAAGAAGGTAAGCATTAAACGGAAACGGATAATGATACGAAACGACAATGGTCGATTGGGTTTCTTTTTAATTTCATTTTCGTTTTTTTCCCCATTAATAAATTTGGTAACCGCTCCTTCTGCTCCATTCACTACATAGGCTGTCACTCAGTTGCTCGACCTTTTTTTTTGGTCAAATCCGATCTGTTCGGCTTGTTTCCTTTGGTAATGAATTCCGTTTCCTTTTCACTTTCCTTTTTGGGGTTCGAGAGATTCAGTCCTCGTAATTTGTCTTTTTTCGCTTTTGTTTGGTAATTTTTGGAGCTTTGAGGTTTTAGTTTTGGTGTTTTAAGTAATGGTGTTGGGATTGTTGAATGATTTGGTGTTTAGAGGTTGAGTTTGGGTCTAATTCGGAATATAAACTTTATATTGTTCACATAGATCTTGCAGTTCACTTCTAAGAGAGGTTGCTTTGGGGATAGGTTGCTTTTATCCTTAATTGCGTTGGTAAAGCTTATTATTATGTTGTGAAGCATTGATGATGCCGTCTTCTAATGATTATAATGATGCATCTATGCTTTTCCTCATTATAGGGTATTGTTGTGTTGTTGAATTTGGAACTGTTTTTACAGGGAAAGGGACAAAGTTCTTCTGTATCTGAATGTGGAAAGGGTTTCATCTGTTGTCCAGCCGCAGTGCCTTCACTTATGCTAGAACCAGGGTTTTGTTCTCTTCTGTAGACAGATTAGGCCTTATGGATGTAATCACAGACACATTTGAGTCGAATATTGGTTAGTTTTTGAGATGATGTTGTTGTAATATTGTAACCTTTCAGTCTAAGGTGATGGCCAAGGAAAATATGTCGCATGATTCGCAGCCCACTAATGGTGGAGTGGTTAATGAAGGTCATTCACCTACTGAAAGTGAAGATTCTGGGACTTACCCACGTCAGAGTCTGGACAAAGATGCAGGTGTGGCAACATGTCGTGTTTGCCAATGTGCTGAATCTGACAAACGGGGAGATATTGCTTTAGGATTTCTGGGTATCAGGCCTCCCTTTCACGAAGCTTGTAAAAGCAATGGAGGATTGAGGACTGAAAGCAAAGCAGAGCCTTTAGATGTTGGAACCGGTGGGTTGCATAGGAAATCAGCTGTGGGAGAATCTGGTATCGTTGAGTTCATTGGTCCTGATGGGGAGGTTTTCATCTGTCACACTGATTTAGAAATGGGTACGCACCAGCAACATGACGCATTGATTGAACTTGGCTGCTCTTGTAAAAATGATCTTGCTCTGGTTCACTATGCTTGTGCTCTCAAATGGTTTGTTAATCATGGATCTACTGTTTGTGAGATCTGTGGACATGTGGCAAAAAATATCAGGCCTCAAGACTTTACAAAGGTTGTCGTTTCTTTGAAAGATTATGAGGTACTGAGGGAAAGGACTGCCAGTGGTGATCCCAACCCTGCTCAGGTGCATACAAGTTCAGGTGTAGACCCTGATGCTGTTGCTGCTATTAGAAGGCAGCGGTTGAGTGAGATCTCACTGTGGTTTAATCCATACAACAATAGTAACTACAGTCATTCTTCAACGGTTCCACAGGTGGTTTCAGAGCAACCCCAAAATACTGTCGTTGAAGATATTCTTCCTACTGAGAATCCTGCTACCAAATGGGCTGTGGAATGCACAGGAATTTTGTTGGCTACAGGGCTACTCACTGTGACTCTGGCGTGGCTTATCGCTCCTCGTGTTGGAAAGGTATGACGTACTCTTTCATCATAGAGACTATTTGAAATTAGTGCATAAAGGTGATCTTTCATGTTTCATTTAGGATTAAATTACCACATCATCCTGGCCGCTTTTACTGCAAACTTTTCATCTCTTTATTCACATAAACAGGAAAACTGCTCAAGGATATATTGCCATATGTCTATCTGTGTGTGAAGTAATAATAAACGAAAGTTGGAACAGTTAATATTGTGTGTAATAGCGGGACTCTTATCATTTCTCTGCTAATGACATATGTTCCTTGTAGATGACCGAGCATGTTGCTTCCCCTTGAGATGAAGCCAACAGTTCTTCAATCACGTCTTACAAATCAAACTTATTAGAAATTGAGAGGTTTACTTATAATTGTCCATACACTAGTGTGGGATTTTATGCCATATGTATTGATGTACGACTTATTTAGGGAATAAATCAATATCACTTCTTTGGATGTCTTTCTTTATGATATTTAACTTATTTGGATTTTTCCTAGCACAATCTTCTATGCAAACTTGTTTGTTCCCTAAGGAGACTTTGTTTTGGTTAACTTAGTGCATGATTTGCTTGATTGATCCTGCTCTTATGTGCAGAAAACTGCCAAAAGTGGTCTTCATATCCTCCTTGGAGGCATTTGTGCGTTGACAGTTGTGATCTTTTTTCGCTTTGTAAGTGACTATGATCTGTTTCTTTCTGCTCCTGCATTACCATCAAAACTACATTTGGTCATTCACATTAGATTTGCTCATTTAGTTTTAAGAAAAGCCCAACCAGCGCAAAAAGCTTTAGAAGTTTGACTACTCCTTAGATTTGACTGACATTGAACATCGATAGTTATACATGCATTAGGCCATTTACATTGTTTGGTTTATGATTGCTGTTAGATGCAATTTTATACACATTGGTTTCCATTGCGCGTGTCTTGAATTTGGGTACCGTTTCTTCCTATTGATCATTTACTTGCAAGTACCCAGGTTTGCAACTGGATTTAGCTTGTTAACTATAATGAAATATATGATTAACCGATTTTATCGAATTTAAAACAGTCAGAAAAAATGGCGTGATCCTCCAATGTAGAATGCTTATTTTCTGCTAACATCATGATCCTATAATTTGCAGATTGTGCTTACTAGGATCAGATACGGACCTGCACGGTACTGGGCTATCTTATTTGTTTTCTGGTTTCTGGTGTTTGGTATATGGGCTTCTAGAACACATGGTGCTCACTCAACATAGTTTCAATGCCCATCTTTATGCATGTAAAATGAGTTGCCTACAGACAGGACTGCTTTTGTTTTGCACAGGCGCAATTAGTTTTGGTTGACATTAGAGTAAGCATTACACCCAATGCTCATTCTTACCATCGTGTATGTAAAATGTAATTTTATCCTTTTTAGGGAAAATAATACATTTCACGTGTGCATTTGCTCAGAACTCTATCGGATCATGATTTTACCTTTCACTATTACAATGGGACACTATTGGATTTGTCATGTTGTTCTAAATTGATTCAACGAAAAAAAAGATTACCTATTCCCCAAAAATCTTCTCTCTTTCTTTGGTATGCAAGTGCCTACGGTGCTTGAAATTATGCCTTCGTCTATAGTTGACCTATATGTCATTGGCATTGTTCCACCAAAGAATGTGTTATCTTCTTAGCACCATTCTGCTATTTTTGACTGACTGAATGGAGTCATTGAGACAAAAAGAAGGTACAGTTTTATGATGCTGTCGTGAAATATTAGACCCTGGTAATGTGTCGACCCAAGCTCAGGCCTGTAAAAAAAAGCTTGATTGACGTGGGTTCGAGTCAAAATTCCGGGTTTTGGTTGGGTTGGGTCCATGTTTGGGTCAGTTTGGTCCCGGCAGCCTCTCTAAGAAACGGACTTGAAACTTTTTGTCAAACTTAGTATGACAACCTAAAGTATATATGTTAGCTTGATATGAAAAATAGTGTAGTTTGGATCTAAGTGTTCTGTTTTTTGTGGAACACTAAGTCTTAACTTCAATGATATAATATTATTGAAACCGATAACATATTAGGATGTCGTGCCTAATATCTTAGTGCTCTTTATGGCATATTATCATCAAGAACAACAACATCATAACATTACTCACTTCCAATCATCCGGGAAAAAAAACTGTTTTTTTAATCCAATGTAAGTAGTTGAAACTAATTATAAAACCCCAAAAAGTCTGGAGGAGTGGACCCGTATATTTAGCTAAGGTACTTTGTCTCATCACTCTCTAGTGTCTAGTCAGGAAGTAGAACCATAAATACACACAAACACACACCACCTTAATAGACCTTTCTTTTCTGGTGGGTTCAATCAAGCTTCAAGCCATGGCATAGACGTTATCTTCATCTCCTCCTACCTAAGGTTCAGAATCCTCCACAAGTCCCTTCCAAAATTCTTTTTTTTTTTTTTTCAAGTTTCACGTTTTACATGCAACAACACAGTTTTGGAATGGAAAGACAGGATATACACATCCTACGATTAATAACTGCGATTCGCTTATTGCTCATGGACACAGACACTTGTCTGTGAATCCCAAGTTCTCATCATATCACCAAACACAAACACAAACACAAACATGCCTAGCCTTCTCCTCCGTCTTCCTCTGTTCCAGTTCCAAGAAGTCAGGTACTCACTCCTCTCTCTCTCTCTCTCTCTCTCTCTCTCTCTATCTAACAAACCTTATCATCTTACTTAACATCATTTGTTTGGTTTCTTCTGCTTCTTCCTTCTTTTCCCTTACTCCTTACACTTTAACAGTTCTTGTCAACTTCCTTGATATGACAAATTATGGTTCTTTGTAGAATCTCTAAGTGGGTTTTTGTTTTGTTCTTGTTCTTTTAATCTCCTCCATCGCCTCAGATTTTGTGTGGTTGATTATATTTCATTTTTTCAAGCATTATAGGAAATTAATTTGACTGGCTGATAATTGTCTTGGATCATTGTGAAGACTATTATAATTAATCTAATTAACCAATAGTGATTTTTGTTATATATTAATAAATCTAATAAATCTGATTATTTTAGTTTATAAAAAGTGATCAGTTTATTAAAACTGACTGATTAATTAAATTGATCAGTTTTTAACACAAAAGATTATTAAACTAAATCAAACTAGAAAATTGAATATTGAACCAAAATGTTAG
The DNA here is from genome assembly GCA_027575705.1 of Erythroxylum echinodendron. Taxonomy (NCBI): domain Eukaryota; kingdom Viridiplantae; phylum Streptophyta; class Magnoliopsida; order Malpighiales; family Erythroxylaceae; genus Erythroxylum; species Erythroxylum echinodendron. The sequence continues at coordinate 34,817,360 of JANZXR010000170.1, read as the reverse complement.
TCAATTTAAAGTTTTCAAGTTAAATCGGTTGGATCAATTTGGTTTTTAAAAAATTACATTCGAGTTTCATGAATATAAAAAATAAATTTATCAATTTTAGACAATTTTTAAAAAATTTATAAGTTCATAGTGAAATTAATTATTTTCATTCCATCACTATAATCATCAATCTACACGAAAAATTCTTTTCCATGCATGATGATCTTGGTTTTTTTTTTTTTTCCCCCTAATGCAGCTTTGGAGGTTCATGTGATGGAGCAGCAAGAAGAATCTTGGGATTCCATTATAGACAAAACATCAAGCAGAAGCAACCTTCTGTTCTTTCCTTCCCTCATTCAACCTTCATTTATCCTTCATACTCGTAAAATCTTCTCTTCCTTGTTGCTTTCTTTTCTTTTAGAATCCATATTTCTAAATGTTTTGACTTATGCTTTTATCTGTTTTCATATCTTCTTAAGCATCTCTAGAAGTAGTAGTAGTAGTTGTTCTGCAACTCTATCGGTAATGGCAGATGAAGAGAAGAAAACTTTTGGCACAAGTGAAGCCAGTTCGCTGGTTGAAGAGCTGAGGCAAAGCTTTAGGTCTGGAAGGACGAAGAGTTATGAATGGAGGATTTCACAGTTGAAGAGTATTCTAAGGATGGTTGAAGAAAAAGAAAAGGATATTTATGAAGCTCTTTACAAGGACCTGGCAAAGCCTGAAATTGATGCTTTTGTTTCCGAGGTTTATGAATGATCTAATAGTCAGAATGCATTATTGGAGTTCTTTATCAATTTGTAGGATTCTAAAAAATCCAACATCTTCCTGATCTTTCACTGTTTAAAATGATCAAATTCGATGCAGATTACGATGGCTAAATCCTCCTGCAAATTGGCCATTGAGCAACTTTCCACCTGGATGAAACCAGAAGAGGTAAAAGAAGAAGAATCCTCCAATCTTCTACTGAGAATTTTGAGTGATTTCAGATGATTTTTTGGAAGCTTTCAAGTATGAAAATTGTGCAAATTCATGGAATGTTTCAGGTTAAAACTTCATTCGCAACCTATCCTTCTTCAGCTAAAATAGTGCCTGAACCTCTTGGAGTTGTTTTGGTCATCTCAACCTGGAATTTTCCTTTCCGTATGTTATGAACTATCTCTTACCTTCTTTTAGATTATCATAAATTTGCAGACAATATGCTAAAGAGACATTACTTTAACTAATTCGAATTGAAGTGTGATCTAAAATCCGTCTATTTCCGTCATCATATTCATATTTAGCACATTCATCCTAATTGTTGTTTCGATATTGTTAATTACATCGATATCGCATTAGTATTCATATCGACATCATTATCAAAAAGTACAACAACGTTCTAATATGAATCTCATTGAAATGTGGAGTCGATAGAAATTTAGAAGTACGTAACTTTATCCTTAATTAATAGAATGATTGTTTTTTATTGGAGTTCGTTATCGTAAGAGTCTCTAATTGGCTAGTCATGCTTGTATCATATTGAAAGAACTTCAGAGTTCAAGAGTGATTCATACGTTCCCTTTGACTTTTGCATCTTTCAGTGCTGTCAATTGATCCAGTCATTGGAGCTATTTCAGCAGGAAATGCTGTTGTCCTGAAGCCATCAGAAATTGCTCCAGCAACATCTTCCCTTCTATTGAATCTAATAGAGCAGTACTTGGATAAATTTGCTGTTAGAGTCGTTGAAGGAGCTGTTCCTGAAACCACTGCTTTGCTTGAACAGCAATGGGACAAAATATTCTATACAGGTACATTGATAAGGCGTATCACCAAATACCACGTAGATGTCTATCTATTACTTACGTAAGGAAAAACTACGCTTTGAGCTTATTTATAAATTTTACTATTTTTTCTTTTCTTTTCAGGCAGCGCGATGGTAGGGCGGATTGTGATGACGGCGGCTGCGAAACACCTCACCCCAGTTGTTCTTGAACTTGGAGGGAAGTGTCCAGCTATAGTTGATTCAAACACAAACTTGGAAGTAAGAATATTTACCTTCAGGACTTGATTTTCCGATCTGAACTCAGTTTGGAGCTGAAATTTGTTGATTTTAAGGTGACAGTGAGGAGGATTATAGCAGGGAAGTGGCAATGCAACAATGCTCAAGCTTGCATTGGAGTTGATTATCTGCTAACTACGAAAGATTTCGCGCCGAAATTGGTAAGATGATCTTGTTCGAGATAACGAATTAAAACGTGTCTAAGTTTTTAAAACTATTTCATTTCAATCAAGCTAATGATGAATAGATAGAAGCACTAAAAGCTGGGGTAGAGGAATTTTTCGGAAAGGATCCAATGGAATCAAAAGACATGTCTCGAATTGTCAGTTTGCATCACTTTAATCGTCTCATAAGGCTCTTGGATGAAGACAAAGTCTCTGAGAAAATCGTTCATGGAGGACGAAGAGATCAGAACAGATTGTGAGTAAACATTTCCTTCTTCTTGTTCTTCTTCAAGCTTCATTACTTCTAATGACTCTTCATAAACCAAAATTTCTCAGAAAGATAGCTCCAACAATAGTCTTGGATCCTCCTAGAGACTCTTTGATTATGCAGGAGGAGATTTTCGGTCCATTACTTCCTGTGGTCACTGTGAGTTGTTTGGTTGCTAAGAACATAATCTTCCTCCTCATGATGTGTGAAGATGATGCTTCTTATAGGTTCAATGTTTTGTGAATAACATCAGGTCGAAAGCATCAACGACAGCTTCGCGGAGATAGACTCGAGGCCGAAACCTCTCGCGGCCTATCTGTTCACTAACGATGAGAAGCTGAAGAGCGACTTTATCGAAAACGTATCGTCCGGAGGAATGCTCATCAACGACACTGTGTTACATGTACTATTCTTGCATTTCTTAATAACTCAGTTCAAATGTATGGAGAACATTGCTTACAGATGTCTGCGAAATTTGCAGGTTTCAATTGACACTTTACCATTTGGAGGGGTTGGAGAGAGTGGAATGGGATCATACCATGGGAAGTACTCATTTGAAGCATTTAGCCACAAAAAGTCAGTTCTCATAAGGAGTTTCAATGGAGATGCAACTGTAAGATACCCTCCATACACACCTAGAAAGACTAAGTTACTCAAAGCTCTGGTCAATGGGAACATATTTGAGATCATTCTTGCTCTCATATGGTGGTCAAGGGATTGAAGAGTTTAGTGTTGGATAATCTATGTTACTTTAAAATTAGATAAACATTTAATCATCTATGATACTCTTTGTTCTATTAACTTGTTCGAGAAAAAGTAGTATTTACCTGCCTCAATTTGAATTAGTATTGGTTAAAAAATTACTTCAAAACAGTGCTCGACCCAGCTCGACCCTACGAGACTTGACCTCGATATAAATAGGCAAAACGATGTAATTACATAATAATGATGTCGTTTTGTCATTTTAATTTAGACTTATTTGTACTTTTTGAGTTAGTCAATTATATTAAAATAACGTCCTTTTATTGTCTCATTTTCAAGTTAATCTAGACTTTTCAAGTGAATTGTTTTAAATTCGAACTCAATGTAAAATTAACCGAAACTCCATTAACCATCAACTCTTCACCTTAGTACCTGAAGAGTGTCTGCTCTTGTACACATTAGAGAGCCTTAACAAAGAAATGTACAAATTTGCAAACTAAAATAAACCAAAGGGCTCTTCTTTTTCCTAAGTCATTTTATATTCCAGGTACGATTTTCAAATCTAAGTTTTAATTTCTGTTAAAAAGGAATCTTAAAAGATTCGAAAACACCTGAAGTTTCCCCATGAAACTTTCCAGGAAAGTTGTCTGGTACGAATAATTACCAAACTGATACCTGGACTTCACAAATGGAAGCTCTTTTTCCAAGTTGTTGGGGAGAGGAATGAATCGAATTATACCAAAACCCCTCGTAAAACCTTTAAAGTTTTACCTTTGTTCCTGTTGATCTTCTGTCCTGGAAGAAACTTCCCATGTCCACCTACACGAAAAGAATAATGATCCTCAATGAAAAACGCAACCCGGTTATGGGTGTTAGAGCTTGTTCTTCAGGCATAAACCCCGTTGCAAAGAAAGGGAATTTAATCGAAATTTGAAGAACGAAGTAAGTTAACTGAATCCTTCGTTGGCAAGCAAATCGACCCCATGTCTCACTCAACCCTTGTTTACATATTCGAACCATAAAAACAGAGTTTTGGATGCATTCGAATCAATCAGAAGAGACTCCTAAAACAATAAATTGACCTAGAACTTGTCTCCGATCTTTGAGACATTTTATCAAGCAGGTAACAGACTGACTGGCTGATCGAAAGAATAAAAGGGAAAAGAACCTATCTTTTGTTGTCTCAGGGTGACATACGAGAAAAGGAGAGATGGGTTTTTGGCTGTGGAGCTTGACGGTGCTACTTCTGGTATTGGGGTCATCAGGTTCCACTGATAATAAGCAGCAAAGGTGGAGAAAGGCTATTGTATCAGGAGAAAAGACTTCGCCTATGGTGCTCAACAGAGTTGGGCCATCCATTGTGTTCCCACTTCACGGGAACGTGTATCCTATAGGGTATAAGCACCAGACACATGAGCTTTTACTAATATGATCTATGTAGTAATTCGAACTCTTACTTCTTCATCTTGCAGGTACTATAATGTGACCGTGTCCGTAGGACAACCACCAAAACCATACTTTCTTGATGTAGATACAGGAAGTGACCTCACTTGGCTCCAATGTGATGCTCCATGTGTCCGATGCACTGAGGTGAACCATTTTCTTCTCTTTTTTGGATCATATTAGTGCTTAAAGCTAAAGTTACCCAAAAATCTTCCATTTGACACCCACATCTTGAAGTTGGGTCTCCTCGAGATGATGCCTGAACAAGGTAGAGAAGTTCTGCAACAGTATTATCTAATTGGATCCCAAATTGTTTCAAGGATTTCAGTTGTGTCTTAAAGTTTTTCCATGATTCAAACTTGGAATCCTGAACCATAAGTGGGTTAGTTCTCTGGTTTTGTTCGTATGACTAAATAATCAGATATTCTGCTCTGCAGGCTCCTCATCCATTTTACAGACCTAGTAAAAACCTGGTTGCCTGCAAGGATCCTATCTGTGCTTCCTTGCACCCACCTGGTCACAGATGTGATTATCCAGAACAGTGTGACTATGAGATTGAGTATGCAGATGGTGGATCATCCTTGGGAGTTCTTGTCAGGGATGCATTTCAGTTCAACCTTACCAATGGAATGGGACTCAACACTTTTCTAGCCCTTGGGTTGTTCTCTTCTCCATTCTTTTATGAGATTTGAAAAGAAAAAAAAAGGGGTTTCAAACTTTAGATTCCCACCTCCTCCATTTTTTGTTTTTCTTTAATGTTCCTCTTTGAATTTGTATTGGTATTGAAGCTAATCAACTGCTTATCTGAACCATCCTCCCGCACTTCTTTTTTTTCGTTTGTCTACAGATGTGGATATGATCAGCTTCCAGGAGCATCTGATCATCCCTTGGATGGAATTCTTGGTCTTGGTAAGGGGAAATCAAGCATCGTCTCTCAGCTTAGTGATCAGGGTTTGGTCAGAAACATACTTGGTCATTGCATGAGTGGACGGGGTGGAGGATATCTCTTCTTTGGTGATGGCCTATATGATTCTTCTGATCTAGTATGGACATCAATGTCACAGAGGCTCCCGTAAATGTCCTTACCCTCTTCTCTAAACTTCTCTGTAATACATATTTCCTATTCTAATACCAAATCCTTTCCATATGTCAGAAAATACTACTCCCCTGGATTTGCAGATCTAAGTTTTGGGGGAAAGTCTACTGATATCAGGAATCTGCTTATTGCTTTTGACAGTGGAAGTTCTTATACATACTTCAATTCTTTGGCTTATAACGGTTTGGTTTCTTTGGTAAGTTGCCATCTGTTTAATCCGGCAGAGCATAAAGCAAAATAATCTGGATACTATTCTTGACTGAAATATCTGCAGATAAAGAAACAACTGTCTGGCAAGCCATTAAAGGAAGTAGAAGCTCATCAAGACCAGACACTCCCACTATGTTGGAAGGGCAGAAGACCATTTAAAAGCATACAAGACGTCAAAAAGTATTTCAAATCCATAGCTTTGAGTTTCACAAATGATGGGAGACATAAAACTCAGTTTGACATAAGTCCAGAAAGTTATCTTATAGTATCAGTAAGTCTCTCTTCATTGTTGCCCTACCTTTTGTTTATTAACATTACCATTATGTGATTTGAAAGTGAGTCGAGAGAATTTTAAGAGAGATGATGGCAGGTTCAGATCAGGCCCTCCGAGCTCAAAACCTGAAATGTTTTTATTTAAGTCTAAAATCTAACTCAACTTTACTCGTTGTTAGGACCCGGACCCTTTTGCCATCCCCTAATCGTTATGCTATTTCTGTATTCTACATTCCAAAGCTAACAAAAACGATTTGGCAGCCCAAGGGGAATGTTTGTTTAGGAATTCTTAATGGCACACAAGTAGGATTGGATGATCTAAACATCATTGGAGGTAAGATTATTGTAACTATTTTTTCTGGTTAGTCATGAAGTTTTCTTCTTGCAGCAGCTTGACTTACGATGTCTTTTTCCTTTTTGGGTCATTTTTAGACATATCAATGCTGGACAAACTGGTGGTTTATGACAATGAGAAGCAAAAGATTGGTTGGTCTCCTGCATACTGTGACAAAATTCCAAAGTCCAAAAGAACAGTCATCTGATGCTAATGGATGTTAAAGAGAAAGTTGATCCCATTATATCCATATCTTTAAGTACATAGAATTGTTGTAAAGAATGTACAGTTTGTAATCTATAATTACACATTGCTATAAACTATAATTTCCTTGTAATTTAGATAATATTAATCAATAATATCATCTGCTTGATCTGTCGCCCTAGAACAGTATGGTATTTCTTTTGAGTTGGTATTGACCAGAATTCAAGCAGGGGGGCAGCATAGACTGTCACTTTCATCAACACTAATCAACTTGGGAGGAAGAATATAGTGGCGGAGGCGGCGGTGGCTAGCGGTGGCTGTTATTCTGCTAGAATTTTCAAACATTTCATAGCCACCACCACCAATTTAAGTCCCTCCACGAGTAAAATTCCTTTTCTTCAAATGCAACAGATTCGGAGTCATCTGTCAAAGATTGTGCAGTAATGGCACATGCTGACTATTTGGCATTTTCTACAGATTAATCCCCTCAAATAGTACCCATGTGCTTTCACAGATTCACCTACTTTTCTGCTTTCAAAGGGTCCACCTTTCCCCCCCTCATATCTAATCCTTAGTCGGAACTCGAATCGAATTGAATAAATTATTGGATGCAGGTAATATTTGCAAATGCACTAATTTCTAATTGAATCAAATCAATGCTTAGTTACAATCTTTCATATAAGAATCCCACCAACTAGTTCAGTAACCCTAGAATTTGGTCATAATGTCATCTCCACAGGTCGGACAAAATCCTCTCTAAAAGTCCGAAGAATCAATATCCAAAATGTTACATCAATAATTTGATTAACCCTATCTAAGATCCGAAATCAAGAATCTTGGATTTTTCTTTTTCTCTGTTTATTTTTTCATTTTTTGTATTTGTCCCAATGTGAGATGAATCGGTTCTGATGTAACGATAATAACGATGTCGACGATGATGACGATTACAAGTCCTTGTGCAAGTACAAGAACATATCTTGCAAAGGTGAGAGCTGATCCATCTGGTATTGGACCTGTGAAGTGAAAAGGTCATCTTGAAAAACATCCATGAAAGTGGAGTCGAAATCCAACCCATTGTCAAAGCCATTGCTCCAGTTTGGATCACTCTGGACTTCGAACTCGGGCGAGAGTACGTGCTCCGAAGAACTCGAGTCTGTATGCAACTTGGGTACAGAATCAGACATCTCCATACGTATTAGATCTCCGTTCATTAAAATGTTGGGTTTCTGATCTTCCTCAACCTCGTGATCCTCCTCCGAATACTTGATTACTGTGCTATCCAATGTGTACTTCTCCATGCATCCTTTCTTGTTGTATATTCTACACAACACCCAATCATCGAGCTGCAAAAGATTTTCAATCCCAATTCAATCTCACTGAATCTGAACAACCAAAATTCAAAATTGAACCAATTGAATAGTACTAATTAGTACCCTACCCTAAGATTCTTGTTCTTCCCAGCAGACCTATCAACATTAGCGAGGCGATACTCGTGCATGATCCAATTCGTTTTGATTCCTCTGGGAGCTTTGCCCGCGTAAAAAACCAGAGCCTTCTTGATCCCAAGCGGTTTAGGCCGTCCGATGGGTTTATCGGCTCCGGTGGCTTTCCAGTAACCCGTCCCAGCCGCCCGATTCGGCCTTGAACCGTTGGGATATTTTCGATCCCTAGGTGAGAAGAAATACCACTCCTTTTCTCCGTACAAGGCCATATCTGAATCCACCAAAAGACAAATAAATTTAACAAATATACAAAATTAAAATAAAGAAAAATAAAAGATTTTTTCTTGTTGATTTTACCTGGAAGCTGCCATGGATCGTACTTGTAAAGATCAATCTCAGCAATAATCGGAACGGCGACGCTCTGGCCGGAGCATTTCCGGCACAGGTAATGATTCACCAACTCTTCGTCGGTGGGATGGAATCTGAATCCCGGCGGCAACTCCAACTCTGCTCTTCCTCCTTTCATTTTCCTTTTCAACTTTTTCTATTATCCAAACAAACTCCTCTTCTCTTCTCTTCTCTTCTCTGTTGCTTCGATCTTGGTGTGGAACGAGAAGAACAAGTGAGGACTCGAAGCTTTTATAAGAGCAGAGACCAAAATTTCAGTATTTTTAAGAAAAATATTAAATATATCCACGTGGACTAAAATTAGATTTTTCTGTACTGTAGCCTCCAATTTGTATGACACGTGTCCCTTCTTTTGTCATTGCTTACGTCATCTCTCTCTTTCCTTTGAACAATCACGCGAAAATTTAAAAAATTAATTCCTTTGAAAAACTTTTGGTCTCAAGTTGACTCTTTTACGGCGGGCCTTACTCCTCCAACAAATCGGGAATTGCCACGTTGGAAACCACATACTTGGACCGTAAGAGTCGAGTTGCTAGCGGTGGTCGTAGAATGTTAATGTGAGGCACGTTGTAGGTAATTATAGGACTTCCCAAGCTCGGTTTGAACATACTGTCAGAATCCTACGTATTGGGGCGTGACGTCATCGTTGTCCGTGTCTGTTTGTTTTAGTTTTTAGTCTATTTGTAATGTAGTTGATGTCATGGCTGACATAGAGTTTGTAGAAAACTTTCAATTTAAAAATTGGGAAAAATGGAAAAAAATAAGTTATTATACGAGGATAAGATCTTCTGTTCTGATTACGCTGTTACTATCATATCTCATTAATTTATCACATATTTACGTGAATCTTATATAAATATATGAATAAAATTTAATATAACATAATTGAAACAGAGTAACTGACATAAAGGATTTGATAAGTAATATATGTACTAAGTACTATTATTGACAATGTAGGTTTACTTACTAAGTAGTATTATTGACAATTTAAGTTTAATAGAACTTAAGTCAAAAATAAAAAAGTCAATATACATATATATACTAACTAGTATTATTAATAATAAATTAAACATTCGAACTCGAGTAAACAAAAACTAAATTAACATATACACTAATTAAATTTATTAACAAGTTGAATTAAAACCAAGTTTAATTTATAAGATTCTAATTCAAGTTATAATCTTTATCTTTTAAATTTGATTGAGTTCAATATTAATATATGTGACAATCTATTATTAATTTATCTAATTATTGTAATTAATAAAGCTTAAGTTAAATTAAATTTAAATACAAAAAATGAAGTCTAATTTTGAATTTAATAAACAAGGTAGACTAGATAATTTGTTGTATCTACTAACTGGTGAAGTATTATTTATTATATGCCTAGAATATGCCTTTGTGATGATATAGACTTCGTTCAAGTCTTTGACTAGAAGGGTCTCCGTCGACAATGCCACTTTCTACGAGTAGAACATTCTCTCCACTAGTCCTGTGTAGATGCACGTGTGTGCTATTATCATTTATTATTTTTATTTTCATATATTTTATGCTTGTTTAGATCCATAATTCACAAAATAAATAATTCTTTTTTAGTACTAAGGAGGCATAAATGAATAATTATTAGATTAAACTTAGTGTTTAATTTTAAAAAGTTATTATATTAACAATATTACATGACACATTTGACCAAGTCCAACATACATTTAAGAGTATAACTTGTCATGAGCGACGTGGCCAAAAAGTCGCTATTTACTTGGATAAGAACAAGATGCATGACTCTACTCACTATAACCTACTAAAACATTCATATTAAT
>JANZXR010000170.1:34786156-34797679 GCA_027575705.1 Erythroxylum echinodendron | reverse complement strand
TGGACGATGTGTTAGATGAGTGGAAGACTTGGATTCAGACATCACAGCTCCAACATCAACACCACTCTTCCGGTTCCGACCAAAATCATCTCAAGCACAAGGTACTCTCTATTTTTTGCTGCATCTGCTTTACTCTGCGCGATGTTGGTCTTCGTCATGTCGTTGGTGGCAGAATAAAAGAAATCCATCAAATACTAGATGACATTGCAACCGATAAAGTTCGGTATCAACTTCATTCAACCAACATATCTGATAAGCCTATCGAGAGACACGTGACTGCATCTTTCGTGGATACACAAAAGGTAAAAGGTAGAGATGAAGAAAAAGATGAAGTCAAAAGCATGATACTTAAGCCCAAATCAAGGGTCCATGTCATCTCCCTCGTGGGGATGGGGGGAATCGGCAAGACAACTTTAGCTAAATTAATTTATAATGATGGTGAGATCAACACTCATTTTGAGAAGAAGATATGGATATGTGTTTCGGATCCTTTCGATGAAATGCGTATTGCAAAAGCAATTCTTGAATCTCTAACTGATTCTTCCACTGCACATAATTTTAAAGAATTAGATAAGGTGTTAAAGGAGATAGATTCAATTCTCAATGAAAAAAAATTCTTACTTGTTTTAGATGATGTCTGGAATGAGAGTCACAGTAAATGGGAAGAATTGGAGCAATTTCTTACACGTGGTTTACCAGGAAGTACAATTCTAATAACAACACGTAATGAAAGAGTTGCTAGAGTTATGGGGTGTAATCCTGACAGTATACACAAGGTAGGATTTTTGACTTCGGAAGAATGTTGGTCAATAATTAGTCAGATTGCTCTGGTTCAAGGGGATTGTCAGAAGTTGGAGAGCATTGGTAGGAGAATTGCTGATAAGTGCAAGGGTTTGCCTCTTGTTGCTACAACTATAGGAGGTCTCCTACGCTTTAAGAAATCTGAAAAAGAATGGTTGAGAGTCTTGGAAAAAAAAGAATGGGAAGGTGAAGATATCTTGGGTCCTTTGAAACTTAGTTATTATAATTTGCCATTACCATTAAAGCAATGTTTCTCATATTGTGCTATCTTTCCCAAAGATTTTGAGATTGTAAAAAGCAGATTGATTGGAATGTGGATGGCTCAAGGTTATTTAAAGGGACAAGAAAAAGATGAAGATTTAAACATGATTGGTGAGATTTATTTTGATAATTTAATTGCACGTTCTTTGCTCCAAATTTCATATGATGATGAAGATTGTTATGTGTTGCATGACATGGTGAGTGATCTAGCCCAAACATTTACAAAAAATGAGTGCTTGATGATAGAAGTCCTAAAAGATACAGAGTTGAATGGAAACTCTTTATATGCAGATGCAAATGTTCGTCATTTGACTTTGACGATCGAAAATAATGCTTCATTTCCTCTGTCTATCTATGGTCTCAACAAATTACGCAGTTTGATCATTCATGAATCATCATTGACTGTTGTTGAACTTGAGGGTATATTTGATCATTTGACATGTCTAAGGACTTTATACCTTAGGGGTTGTGGCATTAAAGAAGTTCCATCTTCAATAAATAGATTAGTTCATCTCAGGTGGCTTGACTTGTCTGAAAATTACAATCTAGAGAAGTTACCAAAGACTTTGTGTGAGTGTTACAATTTGCAGACATTAATTCTTGAGGGCTGCTACAATTTGGTAGAATTGCCTCAAGAGATTGGAAAACTAATCAACTTGATGTATTTGGAAATTGGGGGTATGTATCAGATACAATATCTTCCTAAAGGAATAGGAAATCTATGGCGTCTCATAGAGTTGACTGTGTTTATCGCAAGTGTGAATGAGAGTGACTTATGTTCAATTGTTGAAATGGAGAAGTTGAACAATCTTAGAGGAAGATTGAAGATAACAGGGTTGAGAAATGTGAGAAAGCTAGAAGAAGCTAGAAAAGCACAACTTAAGAAGAAAAAAAGCATCACCGAATTGAGTTTGAGTTTTGATGGAGATCATGTGCAAGAAGATGAGGAAGAGTTACTTGAAGCTTTAGAGCCACCTGCGGATTTGGAAACATTAAGCATAGATGAGTATAGAGGCAAGATGTTGTTCCCAAGTTGGATGATGAAGCTAAATCTACTTAGGAAGCTTGAGATTTGTAGATGTGAAAATTGTGAAGAATTGCCTCCATTGGGTAAGTTGTCGTGCCTTGAAGAGCTATACCTAGAAAGAATGAGAGTGAAAAGAGTGGGTGTTGAATTTATGGGAATAGAAAAAGAAAAAGATGCATCAACATCCTTCCTAACATTTCCAAAATTGAAGAAACTTTCATTTGAATACTTTTGGGAATGGAAAGAGTGGGAAGATATTGATGAGTGGTTGATGGAGAGAATTAATAATAAGACAATTACAATTATGCCATCACTTCAACAACTTCGAATCCAAAACTGCCCAAAGTTGAGGACATTGCCGTATCATTTACTAGCCCCACCCATCACCACCAGACTTCAAAAATTGGATATAATTGACTGTGATGTTCTTGAACAAGAAGTCCAAAAAGACAAGCTTTCTCACCTACCTCATCTTTGGATTGCTGAGATTGGACGAGGTACTTTCTAATTCTTTGTTTACTCCGTCTTAATTAATTGTATTTTTTTTAATATATTAAATATTTCTTTTAATCTATAAATTATGTTCTTTTAATAATTATAAAATCAAACATATTAATACAAATTTTGTATTTTCTATTTTTTTCAATATTATGTTAACTAATCTATATTATCAATATATTTATGTCAGCATCTATACGGCCCGAAATCTTCCTCACTCCTGGAGATTTCTGGGACAAATTCTGGGACGAAAACACAGTTTGCAGTGAGTGATAGTTTCTGCATTTATACTGCTTGTTGAATCTTTGGATCTGTTCACATGCATATAGTTCGTCATGCCGAAGTCCACAAATTTTGCTCCTTGTAGTCTTCCTCAATATCAGCAAGAAATTCAACAGAGAAAGATACTTTATATGGGTCTATATCTTCTTATCAGGGGTGAGGCTGCTAATGTTCACTTCATGCCAGAATGTCTATGTTAAACCTTCCTTAATGTATGTACAAATAATTTCATCATAAATCTACCTCATTTACCTTCCACTGATTTAATTGCTAATATTGATGTCTTTGTCCATTCAGATGACATACAGACTCCATGGCCTGTTGGCTAGAAATGTCAGCATTGTTTCCGGAGAAAATATTAAGCCCTCCTATGGTGGAGATGATGAGGCCTTTCTGAGGTAGTTTGTAATACCTATTTATCGTGTATCAGAAAGTATGTTTTCTCTATGATATGCACACACAATTGTCGCACTTCAAAGCTTCTATTCTTCTCATGGATATTATGCCCTCCTAAATACCTCGTAGCTGTGGCGATATATCTCATTCTTAATACATTGGCGGCTGCTTTGTTTATGTTTCCAATGCTTCTGAGGTGGATTGAAAACTCAGACTGGCTTATCCTCAAAATTCCTTTTATGGTGGTCACAAGTATAGGAGGGCAGATCAGATTCTATTAGGACTCTCTGTTCTTATACTTCTCTAGTTCTCTGTTTTTCTTCCCTTCTGCTGTCCTCTGCTTTCCTTTCTAGAAGTCTTCTATGATCAATTAACACCTTCAGTTAATTCAATTGGCACTGTCATTCTTCTCCCTTTACTTGTACCATTGCCTTAAGTTCTATGCTGCAATTTTTGCTAAAACTATTGCCTAGTTCTCTCCAATCTTTAGATTACAGAAGGGATTTTCAATATTTCTCACATATCTTATTTTGATGCGTACAAAGCTTTTCCATTTTGGACTACCATCTGAAAGTTAAGAAATGTTAAGTTCACTTATGCTCCATATATATCGTCAACTACATCTTCATCCTTTCTGATTCCTCTGTTTCCAGATAAAACTACTGGTGAAACCAAATGAGGATATAATGGCCATAAAGCATGTTAACTATAAGTGGCATGAGTTTTTTCCAAACGGTATTTGGTTGATCTTACTTCCTTTCATGCTTGTCAACTAGTTTCCAACTTATGTTAACAATGAATTCTAAATGCAGCTAAACACAATTATGTAGCGATTGTCTCACTCTGGGCACCAATCAGCCTGGTGTGTCTCCCACTACTTTATTTCCATGTTCCAATCACCACAAATCGTTTTGATCAAACTACTCACATAGGAAGCCTTTTCAGCATTTCCAAGATCAGCTATAACATATCTGGAATCTCTTATTTCTTATTTCTTGTTTCTTGTTTTAGGTTAGGTGATTTGTTAGTAATGTGGATCATTTTATCTTTCTTCGAACATCGCTCTTTCTCGGCACTCATAATTGGCAGCTATTGTCCATGCGTGAAATTTGGGCATTAGAATATCCAATCCGGTTAAAAAAGGAAGTTGAAACTTTGTGAAAAGCTCCATGTATATAAGGTTTAGTTCCAAGTCATCATGTCAGACCATTTCTTTCCAAACATACCAAAATCTTTCTGGAGTTTTAGTTAACTGTGAGAAGCAGAAAGTCAATCAGTATCTTAAAAGATGTTACGGATAACAACTAAAGCGTCTTGAACCATATGGTTGGTTTTGAGTGCTACTCTGCTCATCTTCTAAATATCACTGAGTTGCAACGTTTCTATTTTGTTGGTGCCAGGCATGTTGGCTATTGATTGTACGATATTCTCCTTGGTATCAGTAGTGGAAAAAAGCAATTATAGGAAATTTTGTTTCCACTGTCATCTTTGGCTTGGATTTTAAGATAATGAATTGTACATTACGTTCTTCTCACAGATAAGAAAGGATTCTCATTTTCAGTAGCAACATATATGATACATAGCTAAGTGTTATTTTTGCGTCTCTTTAGGTCATGGCAAACAAGAGAAGCGAAGCTGCGAAATTTGCTCAGTTATGGAATGAAGTGATATGTAGTTTCCGACAAGAGGACCTTATTAGTGACAGGAAAGGCACAGCAACCCTGCTAGACTGCTGAGACTGAATGTGGTTTCATCTGATCCAGGGAGATGGATCTGTTGCTCGTTCCATACACGGCATATCCTGGTCTCAAGTTAATCCAGTGGCCACCATTTTTGCTATATCTGGGAAGTGGAGAAAGTATTAAGCAACCAAGCAATACTATCATACGAATGCATTGAATTTCATGTATCCCGAGGGCGACAACAATACCAACAATATAATAAAGGAAAAAAAAAACCAAAAAACACTTCTTAATGCTTCAAAGGTTTCCTTGACCAAATAAAACCGTACCTAACTGAAGCGTATATTCTTTTTGTGAAGACCGCCCGCAACTGCAGTTAAGCTTTAGATCTACAGTTAAGCTTTGAGAAGACTGCCCGCAACTGCGGTATATACTTTTTCATCAGGTGTGAAGCCAGCCCCAATCATTTCCTCGTACAAATTAAAAGCTTTTGATGATCATCCTTCTTTGGACAATCCCAATATCATTGCTTTGCAAGTGAACACGTGCATGATTAGATCCTTACGCATTTCGTCGAACATTTTTTATAATAATTGGACAGAGAGACTTTGGGAATTTTTCCATTGTATTGTTTTTTTACAATAAGTACACGATACTCCTTTAATAGGAGTTTATGCAATTAATCACTAGAGATATTATAGGAGTCAAATATTCTATCCTCTAATTTAGCTCCTAATTACGGGAGGAAAATGTTCCTCATTGATTGCTGTAATATTTTCTAACACTCCTCTTCAAGTTGGGTCGTCGGATCTCCAACGCCCAACTTGCGCAAGACATCATGAAAAATTCGCCCAGTTATTGCCTTCGTAAGAATGTCAGCCAACTAATCTTCCGAGCGAACATATGGCAAGGTAATTATTCCTGCTTCCAACTTCTCCTTGATGAAATGACGATCTACTTCGAAGTGCTTTGTCTGATCATGCTGAACCGGATTCTCAGATATGCTGATGGCAGCCTTGTTATCACACATTAAATTGCACGCATCTTGTGGTGGAAAGCTCAACTCAGTTAAGAGTTTTATGAGCCACAATACTTCAGCTAATCCCCGAGCCACCCCTTTGAACTCTGCTTCTGCACTGGATAAGGCGACCACCTTTTGCTTCTTACTCTTCCATGTCACTAAATTGCCTCCAACAAAAGTGAAATATCCTGATATAGAACGTCTATCGACTGGATTTCTAGCCCAGTCTGCATCTGTATATCCCTGAACCTGTAGGTGACCATTCTTCCTGAATAATATACCTCTTCCTGGATACCCCTTCAAATATCTGACAATCCTCATTGCTGCCTCCATATGATCCTTCTGAGGTTTGTGCATAAATTGGCTTACAACCCCAACTGCATATGCCGCGTCGGGTCTCGTATGAGATAAATAGATCAGCTTCCCAACCAGATGCTGATATCTCTGTCGATCTGTTAGCTCTGCTCTATCTTCAATCCTCAGACCATGATTTATCACGATAGGTGTCTCAAATGGCTTGCAATCAACCATTTCTGTTTCAGCTAATAGCTCAAGTGTGTATTTCCTCTGAGAAATATAAATTCCCTTCCTCGATCTTAATACCTCAATTCCAAGGAAATATCTAAGGCCTCCTAGATCTTTCATCTCAAATTCTCTAAACAAGTTAGTACGGAGCCTGTTTATCATCTACATAGATAATTAAGTAGGTAATCCGGCCCTCTCTTCTTTTCAAGAATAACGTGTGATCCGAATTACTTTGTTTATATCCATACCGCTTCATCGCTATGGTGAATCTGCCAAACCAAGCCCTCGGTGACTGTTTTAGCCCATATAGTGCCTTCTTCAATCTACATACCTCTCCTTGTCTGAACCTTCCAGAAAAGCTAGGGGGTGCTTCCATATATACTTCCTCTCGCAAGTCACCATGGAGAAATACATTTTTCACATCGAATTGGTGAAGCGGCCAATCAAGATTTGCTGCCAGAGAGAGTAAAACCCGAATTGTATCAATCTTCGCAACTGGGAAGAAGGTTTCTGAATAGTCTACTCCATATGTCTGAGTATATCCCTTTGCTACCAATCTCACCTTATATCTCTCCACTGTTCCATCCGCCTTGTGTTTTATTGTGAAGACCTATCTACAACCAACTGTCTTCTTCACAGCTAGGAGTTTGCACTTTTCCCATGTCCCATTTTTCTACAAAGCGTCCATCTCTATCTGTATAGCTTGACGCCATTCCTCCTTATGTTTTGCCTCCTCTACTATTCTGGGAATCTCTTTTGCATAAAGTGTGGTGGTGAATGCCTTAGCTGTCTCGGATAGACTCTCCCTGACCAAATTTGCTACTGGATATCTAGACAAACTAGGCTCATATTCTGGAATATATCTCTTTGGAGGAATGCCCCTTGTACTTCTTAGAGGAAGGACATATCTAGCTGGCTGTTCACTACTTCTTGGCTCACTCTCTGTATTTTCATAATTAGAAGAATTGGTAGCGGAAGCAACATCAGGAACTGAGTGAATACTTACCTTCGGGATATCTGACGAAGGAGTTTGTGGAGACATGTCACCTTGCATGATAGACTGTTCCACATCTTCAGAAGCGTGCTCAACGGACCTACTAGCTTGTATGTTGGACATAGTAGTTGGCAAAGTTGAGCTGAGCGATGGACTGAGCAACCAATTCAGTGGTTCGATCACACTCTCCCCCTGAACACTGGATTGGGTGGAATTAGGGCTATAGAAGTATTCAATTTCAACAAAGTCGCAATCCATAGTGGTATACATGCGACGGGTAGGAGGATGGTAGCAGCGGTAGCCTTTTTGATGAACCCCGTACCCAACAAACACACACTTAAAGGCATAGGGATCGAGCTTAGTGCGATCTGTTTTGGGAATATGGACAAAAACAGTGCATCCAAAGATACGGGCAGATAGTGCCTAGGCTGGGGGCACTTGGGTATGATCTGACAAGACTTGAATTGGAGTACAAAGATCTAGGATTTTGGTAGGTAACCGGTTGGCAAGGTAGGTAGCAGTAGCTACGGCTTCTGGCCAAAAAGATGTGGGAACATGGGATTCAATCATCAGGGCTCGGGTAATTTCAAGGAGGAATATGTTTTTCCTTTCTGCAACTCCGTTTTGTTGAGGGGTTTTTGGACAAGTAGTTTGATGTATTAAGCCCCGCTCTTGGAAAAAGGTTCTCGAACTACACATACAAAGGATGTTGATTGCAAATTTTCACATTTACTGGGATTACCCTGCAATTTAGACAAATTATGGGGCCTGTCTTGAATTTTCCTGAACCTGCCAGTGTCATCTTGCAATTTCCCATAAGTTCTGGGGTTAATCTGTCCTTTTCCGGAACCTCTAGGGTCAATTTTTATTTTTTGAAAAGTGCCGGGGTCAGAACATGAATTAAGCATATTATTTGAACTGGTTTCAACGTATTCAACAACTTCTAGGTCTGAAACATTATTACCAAAACACCCATGCCTGAAGTATCTAGGGTTTAAAATAGAAGGACTTGGGGGCAAAAATTTTCCCCCAAATCCTTTACCTGAGATTCGCTTAGGATTTCCTTCATTTCTCCTAGCAGTCGCTCCTCTGTTCTACCCAACTCCTACAGCAGCGAATCCACCCTCACCGTCTGACCCTTCCTTGATTTCTTCAATGGTCTCTTGACTTCCGCTTGCCACTGCAGCCTTGTCCCCTTTCCCTCGATTTTCCGTTCTGTCTCTTTCTGATTTCTTCTCTCGATGCTCCCACCACTCTGGGTAGCCAACGAGATGGAAACAATCTTGTTTGAGATGTCCCTTTATCCCACAATGGTCACACGTTCGGTTAGTTTTGCGCCGGGATGATGAGTTCGCCGATCCTCTGGCTGATTCTGACCGGTTGTTCTTTGATAGCCTTGGTGCCTCCGTTCGATACTGCATTTGATTTTGCGCTTGTCCCTTTGTTGCCAATCCAATCCCCAATGATGTATTAGTGCCGCCTAAATCTACCGAAGGACCTAAATCTACCGAAGGACCCAGGATGTTCTTCATGGCAGATTGGCGACGGACAAGGGCATATGCTGCCTCGACTAAGGGAAATGGTTTCTCCTTGAGGATATCACGTTTAATTGCATCATAGTCATCATTCAATCTAGCAAGAAATTGCAATAATCTTGTTTCCTGTTGTAACCTGTTGAAGGTGATGATATCGGCTGGCAAAACCATTGGATTTGGTTGCCGCCTATCAATTTCCTTCCGAATGCTCTGCGAAGCGCCAAAGTACTGCTCCAATGATTGCTGTCCTTGTTGGAGCCGGTTAGCCTTTGTCATTAGATCAAATATTTGAAGCCCGTCCTCCCCACTTTGATAAGTGATCGCAAGGCCCTCCCACAGATCCTTCGAAGTGGGATAGTGAATGTATTGTTGTACCAAATCAGGTTCAATAGCCTGAGTGATCCAAGAAAAAACCTGTAAATCACTCTGCTTCCATCTGGAATATGATGCTTCTGTCGGTTCTGGTGGAGTCAGATCTCCCGTAAGGTGACTGAGGCGTCCCCGACCGCCAATAGCCACTTCCATCATCCTTGCCCACAAAACGTAATTATGGTTGTTTAATTTTACATCAATTGTCAATGGTTGACTGCTGGGATTACTTTCTTGGTTTGTGTTTGTATGCTGAGCGAGTAACTGTGCAATTTGATAGGACAGAGCAGTAGCAGCCTTAGATATTGCTGGATTTACTGAGCTATTGGTTTCACTCATTGTTGGTAAGAACAGGTATTACACAGGCAAATGATGAAACAGTGAATTGACCAGAAGATCGATCACTGCTCTAATACCATGATAATAATTGGACAGAGAGACTTTGGGAATTTTTCCATTGTATTGTTTTTTTACAATAGGTACACGATACTCCTTTAATAGGAGTTTACGCAATTAATCACTAGAGACATTACAGGAGTCAAATATTCTATCCTCTAATTTAGCTCCTAATTATGGGAGGAAAATATTCCTCATTGATTGCTGTAATATTTTCTAACAATTTTCAGGGCCTGAGCTTCCTTCATTTTCCCTTTTACCGTCGCCAGCCATCACCAGACTCCAGGAATTATTCTTCCAAAAGCAAAACTTAAGCATAGAAGAGTATAAAGGCAAGACGATCTTCCGAAGTTGGATGATGAAGCTAAATCCACTCAAGAAGCTTACGATTGATAACTCTGGAAATTGTGAAGAATTGCTTCCATTGGAGAGGTTGTCGTGCCCTGAAGAGCTAAAACTAAGAGATATGAGAGTGAAAAGCGAGGGTGTTGAATTTATGGGAATAGAAAAAGAAAAATATCTATCAACATTCTTCCCAAAATTGAAGATACTTCAATATCATTATTGCTGGGAATAGAAAGAGTAGGATGGTATTAATGAGTGGTTGATGGCTCAAGAACTTATTCTCTATTTATGCCCAAAGTTGAAGACATTGCCATAACTTTTACTGGCACCAACCATCACCCCCAAACTCCATCGATTATGTACAGAAGGCTGTCCTGCTCTTCAACAATTCCAAAAGCACAAATTTTCACATACCTCGTCTCGATATCTTTCACCCTACAGCACGAGGTAATTTTTAATTCTTTATTTACTCGCTCTTAGTTGGTTGTATTTCTTTAATATTGACTATTTCTTTTAGTTTACAAATTAGGTTCTTTTAATAAATATAAAATCAAACTTACAAATTTTGTATTTTTAGATATTTTTTCAACATTATGTTAACCAATCTATATTAATAATATATTCATGACTAGATTATTTATTAAATTAGAAATAAATTTACTTTTTTAATTAAAAAAGTAGGTCTATTTTAATTGATACATTTTAACTTATGAACTTTTAATTATTATAATTTTAGTAATAGTTACATAAAATATAGATTATTTATTATCTTTACTTCTATGTCAAGCCCCGACCTCATCAGAAGAAGAAGAAGAAAAAGCCCAATAAGGACTGTTTCCCAGTCCACCAAACGCCGAAACGGTAACGCTAAGAACATAAGATCTACTTCTAACCGAGCACAGCCAGAAGAAGAAAAAACTGGGACCGGAGACAATTTGAGGGATTTGTCTCCTCAATACTTGCCATTTACCCTCTTCTCAAAAGTTGGACAGTAGAAGTAGTACTAGCTATGAAAAGCAGTTAATCTTATGATTGTGTCTTTCTGTCATAAATGAATTTTGCGATATTGTGTTGACATTATAAGTTGGGCTTTTAGAGATTCAAGAAGTGATAGAATGGATGAATCAATGAATGCTACTTTGGCCTAGTTGATAAGTAATTGTGCCCCATCTCAAAATGATAATCCTTTTAAGTTTGACGCGGTTGTAGAGGTTGACAACTTCAAAGTGCCTCACAATCAATAAATTCCAATAGCCATATTATGTTGTTCTTTTGTAATTTTGATCATACTACACTAGATTTTAGTTGGATTGTATGTTGTAGTTGATTGAGATAATAACTGAAGTTGCATGAAGAGATAAAAATGAAGAAAATGGGGTTGGAAAAATGAT
>JANZXR010000170.1:34735469-34756946 GCA_027575705.1 Erythroxylum echinodendron | reverse complement strand
CCTGATAAGTGATGCGAATGGTTTCTTGAATGATTTATTCACCATAAAGGATATGGGATACGTGAAGTATTTTGTTGGTATCGAAATAGCTAGATCAAAGTGTGGTATGATATTATCCCAACAGAAATACATACGTGATATATTGGCTGATTTGAATTTGGGGGATTTGAAAAGTGCTGATGTGCCCATGGTTCTAGGACTGAAATTGAATTCTGATAATGGTGCTTTATTAGTTGATGTTGAGAAGTATAGGAGAATCGTTGGGCAGCTTTGTATTTGAATTTTACACGATCTGACATCACATATGCAACGCAGCAATTAAGCCAATACACCGCTGCCCCAGGAGAACCACATCAGAAGGCACTAACTCATGTGTTAAGGTACCTCGCAGGGAGTGTTTCAAAGGCACTATTTTACTCAGCAAACTATGAAAACAAACTGTTAGCTTATTCTGATACAGACTGGACAGGCTGCCTAGTCACCCGAAAATTCATTACAGACTTCTGCATCTTTCTGGGTTCATCCTTAATTTCTTGGAAAACAAAAAAGTAGCAAAGGGTCAGCAGATCTTCCGCTGAAGCCGAATACAAGAGTATGGCCAGTACTCTTTGTGAAATAAAGTGGCTAAATTACATCTTGAGAACTCTGCAAGTGACGGTTCCATTGCCAATTCCACTAAGATGCGATAACATGGCAGCAATTCATATCTCCAACAATCCCGTGTTTCACGAGCGTACCAAGCATCTAGATATCAATTGCCACTCTGTACGAAATGCAGTCCACGATAGTTTTCTCCAAACAAGTCACTTATCTTCAAGGTTCAAATTGGTTATGCATTCATAAAGGCTTTACCAGCACCAGCACGTCACACAGCAGGGTTTTTACTCCAACTCGAGGAGGGGTTGTTGGACTCACAGGAAAGGCCAACACCTACAAATGACACCACATAGAAAATATTGCAGGCCACCTTATCAATTCTTTTTTGTTTCTTTTTTTACTGCTCATTATTATCCTTTGTCCTTGTTTAGGTACTGATAGGTTTGTTACGAAAGAATAACAGAAAAGAGAGAGAGTATGAAATCAAGTGTGTATATATATGTATCTTCACAGATCATGAATAAAATTCATTCCTTTCTCACAAATTTCGATCCTTACTATTGTATTCTACAAAGCAAATCTTGTTTGCTTTTCCTATTATGCACATTCTTGTGTTTCTTTTTTGTAACTGAGAAAACAACATTCTAAAAAGATATTCTATAATTAAAGTTGTAATGAATTGAATTCTAGCAAGCATTTTGTAAGGAAACAACGTGGTTCCTTGAATCAACAGATGAATTTTTTTAAAATTGAAGGAATTTTCATTTGCTACAGTGAAACTATTTACAACAATACTACAATGGGGTTTCCAATATGGAATTCCAAAAAGAACTTTCTACAATGGCAAAACCACAAAAGCTAGTTGCTATGAAACCATGCAACTAAATTATAAAAACCACCTTGCTTTCATACGGTCGAATAGCTTGTGAGTGGCGTCTTTGGCTATCACAAGGCCACGAATCTCGTTAATGATCACTTCTGCAAGTTGATAAGGGCTTGTTTGGTCCTGTCTGTAAATCCTACTATTCCTCTCCCTCCATATATTATAGATTGTAAGAGTAATGTTGTTTTGAAAAGCAAACTGCAGTCTGCAGGCAAACAAACAAAGCAGCAGTGGCAGGTGTGATCAGAGACAGAAATGGAACCTGACTACTGGGATTTAAAAAGAAACTAGGAAGATGCAATCTTACACAGGCTGAATTGTGGGCAATACAAATCGGCATGCAACTAAAATGGGATTTCGGAATTAGGAAGGTGCATATTGAATCAGATTGCCTAGAAGCAATCAATCAATTAAATCAAGAGGGTTCGATTAATGAACTCATCGGTATTTGACCATTAGCAACAAGAATCTTGAACAATTGTAGATGCTTATGGGAAATCTCCTTCAATTACTGCAACATGAGGGCAAACTCAATCGCCGATTCAATGGCGAAGCAAGCCCTTAGGAACAACCATTTCTCCACCACCCTGTTCGACCGTCCACCTCAAGAAGTCTACCTTGCCCTAAAGGATGAACAAACGGCCATGCATCCTATCGCCTCCACTGATGGATTTTCTGGACGTATTTTTACTCAGCCCCAGAGTTCCCCCACCAACTACCAGTCGCAACACTCCTCCGAAAGAGACGCTTCAGCAGCGGGATCTCTAGGACTATTTTTGCTCAATCCCAAACTCCCACCATCAATTGAGAATCACCCTTTTGTAATTTAGCATGATCTGCTGAAGCGCATTACCCTAGTTACAGAGATAGGCACGAAAGCTTCTTGAATGCGTTGCCCTCATATTACGTTGTTTTGACCCTCTAAACAGGGCAGAATTGTAATTTCCTTATTTGGCTTTTAAAGCCTCCATTATATTTTAAAAAAAAGCAAACTGTCCCTCCTCTGAGAGCTAGATACGTTGATGATCTATTGGAGTGTATTAGTCCAGTCTTATATGTTGCTATACTGTGCAAGCTTGTGAAGCAATTGACTCCATACAGTAGTGTAGTAGATGCAACTGAAAAATAAATGGTTCATGTTTTCTGTTAGCGTCTTGCATAATTCACTATGTGATTGAAAGCTCGGTGCCACCTATCTTTGGTGCTTAATCTGTTCTTGATTGCAAACCAGGTAAACGTGGAAGCTTTGGGGTTGATGCATTACTGCCAGAGAAGAGAGCACCAGGGAAGGACTGGGCAAGTAGTTTGGAGGATGTTATAAGATGACTTGTTTGTAAAAGAGCCGCTGGGGTGGAGTTTTCAAACGATTGTATCCTCATTGCTTTTTTTTTTACAGACGAGGGAAAAACTGACAGAGTGTATGAAATCCTCTAAATTGTCTAGACTATTGGCCTTCATAAATGAGTGATGCGACTTTGGCAATATGAGGGATGCGTCGTCTGAAACGTGTTAGATCATTTCTTCATATTAATGGACTGAAGTTAGTCCAATTATCATACCAAACCCATATGGAAGCAACATCGCCCAGTTGATAATGAATATACAGATAAATAATATCTCTCATTTTCAGCATGTGATGAAAGATCCAAGAACCACTTTTGATGATAGGTAGCTGCCAGAAACTCTGAGAAAGGATATATGTTTCAGAAACCTGTCCGCTCCAGACAAAAGGATCAGATCGTCGGTAAACATCATATTTGTGAGATTAAGAGCGGGACAATTATGACGATAGCAGAAGAGAGCGTTGTGTGAAGTCAGCTTTCCAATAATTCGCAACAACCCCTCCATAACCAGATCAAAAAGATAAACTGAGAGGAGATCACCTTGCCTAATCCTCCCCTCACATTTCAGTGGTTTACCAGGACTTCCATTGAAAATGATGCTTGCTGATCAGGTTTGAAGACTAGGATTCAATCTTTTAATTCTTTTAGTCATATTTTTATAATTATCAGTTCAGTAAAAATTTGAATTAATTGAATTTTAAAATATATTTAGATAAAAAAGGTCAAATTGATTAAGGTTTAAAATTTATTAAAATATAACTAAATTTGATTAGGAACAATTTAAAATTAGTTTAATTAAAGTATGAAATTATTTTATAACAATGTTATTTAAATTAATAATTTGGAGTGTGATTCAAACTCTCCTTGCGAATCTAATATTAAATCATGCATAAATTAAAATTTTAGTTTTAAATTTAATTATTTAATTAAAAAGATTTAGTAGTTTATTCTTATTTTTATTTTTTCTTCATACCTGAGGTTATAATGGCTCGTGAACCGTGGATTGTAGCTCGTAGCTTGTCATTGTTTAAAAAAAACGATAAAACGATGTCATTTTGAAAATAACAGTTCGGCCTGGCCCGACGTCGAGTCACTTTTGACATGTCTATGAAATATTAAAAAGTATAAAGTATTATTATTATTTAAATGAATTTGATAATTTTATTTATGTAATATTATTTAAAAGAATTGTAGTATAAAGTATGACTGCATTTTTATATTATTTTTATTTTATGAAATTTAATTACGAACTTTTTATTTATTTATAATTTACATACTATTAAATAAAAAATATAATAAATAAATATGATTAATTAACTTAAATATTTTATTCTTCTTGTTATTAAATCAGATATAACGAAAGGAGGAAACTATTTTTTAACTTTTAAAATTGAATTAAGGAAATAATTATAAAATTTACCATAAATTAGAAAATAATTGTCTATTAACAATTATAAAATTTACCATAAATTAGAAAATAATTGTCTAACAAGAGAAGTAATAATAAAACCCCAATTAGCTCCTCTGCGCTTCACAGCCACTTGCAGAAACGCTGCGAGGTTTTGGCAATTCAACAATGTCCATACCCAAAGAGCTTTACCCGTCACAGGACGACCTTCTCTATGAAGAAGAGATCTTGCGCAACCCCTTCAGTCTCAAGCTATGGTGGCGCTACTTGGTGGCCCGCCGCGAATCGCCCTTCAAGAAGCGGTTTCTGATATACGAGAGAGCTCTCAAAGCTTTACCTGGAAGCTACAAGCTTTGGCACGCTTATCTCACCGAGCGTCTCGATATAGTCAGAAATCTACCCATCACACACCACCAGTACGAAACCCTAAACAATACGTTTGAAAGAGCCCTTGTTACTATGCATAAGATGCCCAGGATATGGATTATGTACTTGCAGACGTTGACCAATCAGAAACTCGTCACTCGGACTCGTCGGACGTTCGATAGGGCTCTCTGTGCCTTGCCGGTGACGCAACATGATCGAATTTGGGAGCTTTATTTGAGGTTTGTGAGTCAAGATGGTGTTCCAATTGAGACTTCGCTTAGGGTTTATAGGAGATATTTGATGTATGATCCTGGTCATATTGAGGAGTTTATTGAATTTTTAGTTAATTCTCGACTTTGGCAAGAGGCTGCTGAGAGGTTGGCTTCTGTGTTGAACGATGATCAGTTTTATTCTATTAAGGGGAAAACAAAACATACATTGTGGTTGGAATTGTGTGATTTGCTTACTAGACATGCTAAGGAGATTTCTGGGTTGAATGTTGATGCTATTATTAGGGGTGGAATCAGGAAATTTACAGATGAGGTTGGTAGATTGTGGACATCTCTTGCTGATTATTATATTAGGAGGGGTTTGTTTGAGAAAGCTAGGGATATTTTTGAAGAGGGTATGTCCACTGTGGTTACAGTGAGAGATTTCAGTGTCATCTTTGATGCATATTCACAGTTTCAAGAGAGTATGGTTGCTCACAAGATGGAGAGTCTGGATATAGGCGACGAAGAGGAAGATGGGGAGGAGGAGAATGGGGTAGAGTTGGATGAAGATATTCGTTTGCAAGTGGATTCTAACTTCGAAAAGAGGATACTTAATGGATTCTGGTTACATGACGATAATGATATGGATTTTATGTTGGCTCAACTGGAATTTTTAATGGATCGAAGGCCTGAGTTGGCTAATAGTGTACTTTTGCGACAGAATCCACACAACGTGGAACAGTGGCATAGACGGGTTAAGCTGTTTGAAGGTAATCCAACAAGACAGATACTAACTTATACTGAGGCTGTAAGGACAGTCGATCCAATGAAGGCAGTGGGCAAGCCTCATACTTTGTGGGTTGCTTTTGCTAAATTGTATGAAAATCACAATGATCTTGTGAATGCAAGAGTAATCTTTGACAAGGCTGTACAAGTGAACTATAAAACTGTGGATAATCTAGCTAGTGTGTGGTGTGATTGGGCTGAAATGGAAATCAGACATAAGAATTTTAAAGGTGCATTGGAGCTCTTGAGGCGAGCCACTGCAGAACCGTCAGTTGAAGTCAAACGAAGAGGTAATTTCAGTTGTCCTGACATTCATGAATATTTCTTTATTAATTCTTACAGTTCAGGAGTGTTTGTTTGGCTTGGTAATTCTGTCACTTGATATAATCACCATGAAGTTGATTCCAATTTGTTACTTGGTCTTGATACAAAATTGAAAAGTTCAGGCATATGTTTAAGTAATGCAAATACATTCTATGTTACTCCTATTATTCTAGGTCCTTACATCCGCTGACATACTTGAAAAGATCTGTTCTCAGAAGTTTAGGCCTTGAGGATTGTGTTGAACTGGTCGAACATCTGTTCTGCTTTATTGTTTTAAGTTGATTTTTGTATTCTTTTATTGGGTGCTCAGAATCAAGAACTAACGTACATAAATGGTATATGTGATATCAATTGCAGTGGCTGCGGATGGGAATGAGCCTGTTCAGATGAAAGTGCACAAGTCTTTGAGACTTTGGGCATTTTATGTTGATTTGGAGGAGGGTCTTGGGATCTTGGAATCCACTCGAGCAGTTTATGAGCGTATATTGGACCTTCGAATAGCTACACCACAAATCATTATCAATTACGCATGGCTTTTGGAAGTATATTTCTGTAATATTTTGGTTCTGTCCTTCTGACTGCTACTTTTTTTTAGCAAATTGATAAATTGTAATGCTTTTGCATCTGTAGGAAAATAAATACTTTGAAGATGCGTTCAAGGTATATGAACGGGGTGTCAAAATATTCAAGTACCCTCATGTGAAAGATATATGGGTGACATACTTATCAAAGTTCGTGAAGAGATATGGCAAGACAAAGCTGGAACGTGCAAGAGAGTTATTTGAACATGCGATTGAGATGGTATGCATTCTATTGAGCAATCTTGATGTTTCAGTTCCTCAGACTTTTAATTGGTACTTACTTTACACACGACAATAGACTGATGATAATTCTTGTGCTACTCTAGTGGTTTTTTTTTTTTGAAAATCGAGTAAAGGTTTGTATTAACTATAGCAAAGCTATCTCAACATTACAATGAGTTCACAAAATAAAACAAATTATAAAATCATATGAAAGATAACAGCAAGCGTTACAATTTTCATCTAGTTTTCATTCTTGTAGATAGAGCATGTTGATCAAATTTAGCTGTCATAATGGCTCTGATGTAATTGATGATGTCTGCAGCTAGTTAGTACTTGTTTACTTCCTCATTCCTGTAGATCCTCTTGTTTCTTTCCTTCCAATTGTTGTCAGAATGGCTCTGATCTAATTGATGATGTCTGCAGCTAAGTAGTAACTTCCTCATTCCTGTAGATCCTATTGTTTCTTTCCTTCCAATTGCTTGTGTATTTTTCTTTATTTCTAGAAGCTTTTTACTGGGGCTTGTTCCTATCATCCGTAGTATTATCTACTTTACTTATTGACTTCACTGTTCAGTGATGCTGACCTTACTCTTTGTGGTTCTTTTCCTACACTTGCCAGGCACCTGCGGATGCAGTGAAACCGCTGTATCTCCAGTATGCAAAGTTAGAGGAGGATTATGGCTTGGCGAAGCGAGCCATGAAGGTGTATGATGAAGCAGCAAAGGCTGTTCCTAACCATGAAAAACTGAGTATGTACGAAATTTACATTGCTCGTGCCTCAGAAATCTTTGGTGTTCCCAAAACAAGGGAGATATATGAGCAGGCAATAGAATCCGGATTGCCAGACAAAGATGTAAAACTTATGTGCTTGAAGTATGCCGAGCTTGAGAAAAACTTGGGAGAAATAGATCGTGCTCGGGCAATATATGTCTTTGCAGCCTCATTTTCAGATCCAAGATCTGATGTAGACTTCTGGAATCGATGGCATGACTTTGAAGTGCAACATGGAAATGAGGATACATTCCGAGAAATGTTGCGTCTCAAACGAACTGTCTCAGCAAGCTATAGCCAGGTATCATGCCATCCTTGGTGATCCACTCTTTGTTCGAAATAGCTTGAAGTAAATTATGCTTAAAATGAGATAGGATCCACATAAGTGAATGCTATTATATAGTCTTTTATTACGTTGATAGAAATGAACCGTTATCAGATCAAAGCCAGAACTTTTCGTTATAGCTAGTGGGACATATAGCACACATTCCCAGTCCTGCGACTTGTACATTTTCTTTATTCAAGTTTGGTTGTTGTTTCTAACTTCTACTTTGAACTGTTTCAATTTCTGCTTCATTGGCAATGTCTCATATTTTTTGTACTAGTTGATCTTTTATCACGTTAGCTCATTGAAATCTCAACTGCAACATGTCTTAGAATTTTGATGATCCATTTTTGCTTATTTAATTCCTTTGATACCGGAATTTACTGGGATTGATACATAACTTCTTGATTTTGCTTCCTGCTGCAGACGCACTTCATCCTACCTGAATATATGATGCAGAAGGATCAGAGGCTGAACATTGATGATGCCAAAGATAAATTGAAACAGGCAGGGGTTCCCGAGGATGAAATGGCTGCTCTGGAGAGACAGATAGCTCCTGCAGTTAATGACACTGCTGCTAGAGATAACGACGGCAGAAAAGTTGGATTTGTAAGTGCAGGGGTGGAGTCACAGACTGAAGGTGGGACAAAAGCTAGTTCGAATAATGAAGACATTGAACTTCCCGAAGAAAGCGATTCTGAAGATGGTGATGATGAACGAGTCGAGATTCAGCAGAAAGATGTTCCGAACGCAGTTTTTGGAGGATTGGTCAGGAAGAGGGAGGAAGGTGAAAATCAAGGGATGATGACAGATGGAGTTGCTGGTGCAAGGGATACTATAGATGGTGAAAACCGGCTTGGTGCACTGGAAAGGATAAAGAGGCTAAAAAAGACATGATTGGCATCAGAGCTTGTGATAATTTTAACATCTTTCTTCATTTCCTTTTACTCAACACTATCTCTGGCTGGGACTAGGATGAAATTTTGACACCATTTTATGTTGTAATTTTAAGTTATTGTAGTTCCCTGTACTACTGTACATTGTATATCTTTTAGCTGACTATCGGTTGTCATTACTGGGGAGCTTTGGAGTCTTGATTGAATGGCAATAAGCTAGACCGGGTTCGGGTGATTCCAAACCTAATTGGCCGTTTCCGGGTTATTTGAAGTCCAATTAAGCATCAGACCAAGCTTCAGGTAAATCCTAATTTTAAACCTTTGAACAATAACGATGTTTCCTGGTGCAAATTTAAAATTTTTTTTGACATTTTAAAATTTTCATAGAATGTGTATAATAAAAAGTCAAAGTGGTCAAAGTAGTTTATTTGTGAAAACTTTGAGCTAGTTTTTTTCGAATTTTAATTAGTTTATTAATTAAGAGGTTGATTTTTAAAAATTAATAAAAATTTTAAAATAAAATAATTAATTTTTATTTAATAATCTCTTTTTTAATTAAATTTTGAAATAAGGATAATTTATTTTAATTATATTTCAAAATTTTTAATTTTATAAACCTTAAATCTCTTTTCTTATAAGTTTAATTTTTTGTGAATATTTCTTTTTTAAATAATAATAATATTTATAATTATTATCTTTTAATTATATATATAATAAGATATACTTAGTAAATATGTTTAATTTGCCTAGAAGAGAGTGATTTAGTGAAGTGGGAAGCATGAGATTAAAAAGTCTTGTGTTCGAATTTTCTGACTGACTCTTTTTTGATTGAGCATGCCGTATAGAGTTTGTCTAGTGTGAAGTATTCGATTAACCTGATTTGTAGATAATTGTGTAAATTTAGAAGTTTACTCAATGCGCATTTAAAGAATAACAACTGCTGATTTCTTTGTTAAAAAAAATGTTTAACTTGTGAAAACAATATCTGAGTAAATTTAATGTCAAGAAAGTATACTTAAATTTGATTTGAACATAAGCCCTTTAAATTTGTAAATACATAAAAATTATTTATTAAATATACCATCCTTAAAAATTAACTTGTTGATATATATATATATTTGTATGTATATATATATATTTTATAAATTAACCTTCAATACGCTTCCCAATATTAAAAGGAAATTTATGATATTCTGAAAAATAGTTTTTAAAAGATTGTTAAAAATTGCCCGTTCCATTTTCAAGCTTACGAAATGGGCGGGAAAAGCCCCGGTAAAAGCAACAAAACTACAAAACTGCCCGCCCATTTCCCCCCTCTCACGCTCCGCTTCCAGATCTCCGGCGATGATCAACGTCCTCAACGTGGCGGAGAAGCCGTCGGTGGCGAAATCGGTGGCCGGCATACTATCTCGGAATCAGCTGCGAGTGAGAGAAGGGCGGTCCCGCTACAACAAGATATTCGAGTTCAATTACTCCATTAACGGCCAACCGTGCCACATGCTTTTCACATCCGTCACCGGCCATCTCATGGAGCTCGAATTCGAGGAGTCCTTCCGCAAGTGGCATTCTTGTGACCCGGCAGATCTCTACCTTGCTCCTGTCCGGAAATACGTTCCTCAGGTACAAATCCTTTGATGCATTGAAATTTATCAAACATTTAAGCAGACCGTCTCTGCTGTTTACTTAGTATTTTGGTATAGGATAAGAAGGATATCAAAAGGACATTGGAGGAGGAAGCAAGGAGATCTCAGTGGCTTGTTTTGTGGCTTGATTGTGATAGAGAGGGAGAGAACATCGCATTTGAAGTAATGGAAGTATGTAGAGCAGTTAATCGTCAAATCACGATTCGTAGAGCTCGCTTCTCTGCTTTAATTGACAGGTTTCGTAAGAGAATATGCTATCCTCATTCATTGGAAGGAAGTTAATTCTAATTTGTGGAATTTTAAAACTTGGGATTCTGGAGGGATTGGAACTGAATCAGGTTACTTTATATCCATGTTTGTTTGGTCCTGACTTTTTTCAAAAAATATATTTAAACCAACAGGGAAATTCATGAGGCTGTTCAAAATCTTGTCGCTCCTAATCAATGGTTTGCTGATGCTGTGGATGCTAGGCAAGTGAGTATTGTTCATCGTCTAGGAACGAATGTCTAACTTCTGCAAAACTGCAACAACTATTTCAAAATAATAATGCCGCAGAAACGAACTCAATGATAATCTTTTTTGTTTAATTCTCTTGCTAGAGAATATATAAAACCAACTAAGTTGACCTCACACAGCAGCTTAAGCTATTGTGATGAAATGGTCGCTTAACATGGTATCAGAGACTCTGTGACCAAGTGGTCGTGAGTTCAAATCCTACCACCAACTTATAAAATTAAGCAAAAGATAAAATAAACATGTGCAAGTTTCAAGCCCAAAGGGCTTTCACTTGAGGGGATGTGTTAGAGAATATATAAAACCAATTAAGTTGACCTCACACAGTAGCTTAAGCTATTGTGATGAAATGGTTGCTTAACACTTAGGAGTTAAATTTGAGCTATCATATCTCCTACCTAATCATAAGTGATATTTCCTATTGATGGCTAAGAGGATTGATAATGACCCTTTCATTTTTCAGGAAATTGATTTACGAATTGGTGCTTCTTTTACCAGGTTTCAGACCATGCTGTTGAGGGATAGGTTTATCATAGATTCTGCTCAAGAAGAAAGAAATTTTGTTTTAAGTTATGGGCCTTGTCAGGTTGGTTGCAGCTTACAACTTCAGAGCACGGCATTCAAATGGTTTAAATTTTGATATTATTTGCATCCTAGTTATGGATTAGTCTTTCTGATTTGTTGATTTTGCAGTTTCCTACACTTGGCTTCATTGTGGAACGTTATTGGGAGATACAATCACATGAGCCAGAAGAGTATTGGACTATCAATTGTTCTCACACATCAGATGAAGGAGTTGCTACCTTCAATTGGGTGTAAGCTCTTGAGGTTTGGTACACAATGCCTTTTGAGTTTTGGATGGTATAATCTTAAGATTTATGTCACCTTTGTTTTACAGGCGTGGGCATCTCTTTGACTACAATTCAGCAGTTGTACTTTATGAAATGTGCGTTCAGGAACCCACCGCAACTGTAAGTCAAAGAGTTCATTTCCTGGGAAGTTATTCAATTTTGAAGTACCTATTTTGCTAATTTTGAATTTTTAATATTTCAAAAAGGTAACAAAAGTACTGCAGCGAGAGAAGCTGAAATATCCTCCATATCCATTGAGTACTATTGAGCTTGAAAAACGTGCTTCAAGATATTTTAGGATGAGCTCTGAGCACACCATGAAGGTGGGAGCATTTGCCATGCACCTTTTATGTTACATTCTTGCAAGTCTTTGCTATTAATGGTATAGACGCATTGATCTATTTCGAATTAAATTTGGCATGTTGATGATTCATCGGCGACAGCAAAAAAGAGTTAAGAAACACTATCTGCATACTAATTGAACAATTGAGCTCTTCCATATATTTTAGGATATGATACACATTTAGTAATTTTTAGGATACAATTCCACAGGTGCTGAAAACATCTTTAAAAAAACGTGGGATAAGAAATAAGGTTCTTTGGTATATAAAAATATTAATCTCAATGCTATTGTCACAACAGATTTTGAGAGTGACTGAACCTGTTTCTGCCATAGCAGGAAAACAGAAGAATCATTCTTATGTTTTCTATGCTCACTAATTTGTTTTACCATTAATCTTTGACGCATTCAATCATCCTCCTGCTTTTGTTATTTGTAGGTGGCAGAAGATCTTTATCAAGCTGGTTTCATCAGTTATCCTCGTACAGAGACTGATTGCTTTTCTAGCAGGACTGATTTGCATGTTAGTAACTTTATCTATTAGGTTTCTGTGTGTTTCGTGTTTCTTTGTCGTCTTTACTCTCTTTGTATGGTGCTTCTTCCGTGAATATGGTTCTTATTGGTCTGCTATATTGCTCAGCGTTAACTATTAATTTACCAGCTGATTTCAAATCTTATATAGGCACTTGTACGGGAACAGCAAGAACATCCTGTATGGGGATCATATGCACAAAGGTTGTTAGATCCTGGAGCAGGACTTTGGAGAAACCCGAGTAGCGGTGGGCATGATGACAAGGCCCATCCGCCTATTCATCCTACCAAATTTTCTGCTGGAGAAAGTGCATGGAGCCAAGATCACCATGTCAGTACCTCGGATGCTATCTCTCTTACAAGGCTTCTAATATATTCTTGTGAAGTTAACTAAGTTCGACTTTTCACAGAGATTGTATGAGCTAGTGGTTCGCCACTTTCTCGCATGTGTTTCACAACCAGCTGTCGGGGCTGAAACTATTGTGGAAATCGATATAGCTGGTGAACAGTTTTCTGCAACAGGGAGAGTGATTTTATCTGTAAGTATCCTATCTAATTCTTAGCCTTCGGTCTTTTTCATTCTTTTTAGCATTGTAATGTCTGAAGTGAACAAAAGGGAATTTTCAATAGCTTAGCAAAGTCCATGTTTCCGCACGAGAACGTAAATCTCAATGCTTCGTTCAGCAAGTATACAACCCTGTTATAAAACTGATCACAATAATCTGCCTTGTTTTGGAAAGTCTGCTTCACAAATAGACAAATTATAAATCAAGGTGGACCCTTGGCTCAAGAGTTGGGTATTCTATAGCATGGACCGTTGATTCATCGATATTCTTATGTATATATCTTGTTCATTAGACAAGCTTTAGAGCGACATGAATGACTAAATTAGTTTTGTCTCATCATTGTGGACCACTCTATGGTTTATTCGGGATAGCTATTTGTACCTTGCTTCTTATAAGTGTCACTATCTGATGCAAAAGCTTTCTCAACCAGAAAAACTACTTGGATGTTTATCGTTTTGAATCATGGGGAGGTTCAATCATTCCAACATACGCCTTTGGGCAACAGGTTTGATATTTTTCGTTGAATTTGAAGATATATGATTTTGTCCTTTCCTTCCTCAGCCGTTGGTTTGTTGTTATATTAATTATCTTTCAGGTTTTATTCTCGATGTTATATAGGAATAAAAATATGAGTATCGCCATGTCCTATAACTTATATTATTGAAATCTTTTTGGCTAACATTGCATTATCATCACCTTGGGAAACCTTTCATAGCTTTATTTGCCACATAAAGCAGCAAAGAGCACCTAGATAGTCATTTGAGCAATATTTTCTTCTCGTGCTGGAGGTTTGAAGCTTGTGGAACTAGTACATCAAGATCAAAGCAGCATTTCAACTTATGTGCATGATCCTTATATATGGAGCTAAATTATGGAGTTGATTTTCTTTTTCTTGCATGTTCAAATTACCACATTTATAAAAAAATGCGATGCTAGTTCTTATGCACTGTCTGGGCTAAGTAATTAATTGATTTAGTATTTGAAACACTAAAAACTGATTGTTTAATTTGCCCACATATGTTGGATTGATCAATGTAATTAACCTGTTCATAGACAGCCCAAGGTAGGACTTTCTGAACACAAAGTAATGCAATGAAACAAAAAACACAAGAACAGAAAGTACTAGGATTGTGTAGTGGGAAGTATTCAATATTAATGATTGTTGGTATGATTATTCAGCTTGGCGACTGGGATGAATTTGACAACAATATCAGAATATTCATTTTGCTAGAAATCTTTTGTTTTCAAATCTCACCCAAGCTTTGTAACTAAACTTCACCTGTTCCTATCTCCCACCTTGTTGCCCCCTCACATCTGAAAAGGATATCTGGTATCCTTCTTTATATGATTTCCTCTGCTGGGTAAATTAGTTGATATTGTACAAAACAAGCGTTCGCCAATGGAGACTGATTAGCACAGTAATGTTTCGAACTTATATCTTTTTGTTGGATTCATTTCAAAGTTTAAAGAATAATGAAAGAAACCACAACTTTGAACCATGATGCAGTTTACCCCAACATCACTCACTCTTGATTCTGGAGTAACCAGACCACCGCCTCTGCTTAGTGAAGCTGATTTACTAGCTTGTATGGACAAGGTTTGTAAATTTGATGTTATTTTGGGTAGAGAATTCCTTGGTATCATTAAATACTAGCTAATTCTTTGTATTATATTTTTGTATTTAAGGCGGGCATTGGAACAGATGCAACAATGCATGATCACATAAAAAAGCTGCTAGATCGTTTCTATGTGACAAAGGACGCAAATACTCGTTTCTCACCAACTAGTCTTGTAATCTTACTGAATCTGGCTCTTGGTTATGTATATTGCTCTTTTCCAAGTTTCATTTTTCTTGTCTGTATGCTTGTAGGTTTAAGAGTTCCTATCTGCATGTTTCTACGTGAGGACAATGTATAGTTAGTGGTATAACATTGACAGAGTATAAATACTGACAACTTAAAAAGGATATCTAGAGTTTCAGTTATTCCTGCTACACATGCAATTATCTGACTCAGATCTATTCCTTTCTGCAAATTCTGCTCCTAGTATAGGAAATTTATACTATGACAGTGTCTGGAAAGTAAAATTTGGTTTGCTTCTGCATATACTTCTGTTCTTCAGAGAGTTAGACAATGCAGAATAGGAAAGATGGGAATTGGGGAAGACTATAAATCAAGCAGAAATGAAGAGAAAACTTAGAGTAATCAGGTTGATAAGGGAATAAGAAGAAAAATTGACGAAGGGAAAAAGAGAAGACTTGTTTAACTTATCCACTCGACTATTTAATCATTTTCCTAACTTGAGTGGGTGGTTTTAAGGCCTATATTGTCCACAGTCTGCTGAAGTATCCTCAAGCTATGACAAACCTCAAGGGCACCAAGTCCAGCTCTTGCCACTAGCATAAATATGAAGCATTTATCTTTTACTGCACCTGGAGTTATATGACTTTTTATGGGCTTTACAGGCAATTGTTCATTTATTAATTATGAGCTGATAATTTTCAGGGTGAGGCGCTAATTATGGGATACGATAATATGGGGTAAAGTTTTATGTTCCAGTAACAGGCTAGGTGTCCTCTATACCTTGAAGTGCATACTGCATAGACCTTTGTTCTACACTTTTACTGAGGAATCTGCGACTTTTTAAATCTCTTTAGGTATGAACTCTGGAAACCCTATCTCAGATCAATGATGGAATGTGACATGAAGGAAGTTAGCGTGGGGAATAAAAGTAAAGACGAAGTTTTGGCAAGATGCTTACAGCAAATGAAATCTTGCTTCCTGGATGTAAGTTATTACTGGCTTCCTCCTGCTAAGGGAATCTTTTAGCTGGGAGGGACTTTCTCTTGTCAGTCGCAGACAATGTCCGCTGGCATTAATAGCTAAACAAAAAGAGAGTTGCTATGGGTGATCAATCATACATGCAGTGCGTTTTGTTAATGTCCAATCTCCAATCCAAGGCAACGTGTTTGCAGGCGAGGACAAAAAAAATAAAGCTTTTGGAAGCCATGGAAGTTTTCTTTCAGAGGTGGATCCTCAGCTCCTCCTAAACCTTCTATGTGTTACAAATGGTTCAATTTTAATACATTTTTTATCGCCCATACAGATCGGATAGATCTGGAGGAGATGATGTTCACGCAGTAGGAGAAACTGTTAGGATATGTGGACTTTGCCAGGAATCAAACATGGTATTGAAGAGAAGCCGGGTATGAGCTTTTTCATTTACATTATATCTATATGGGCTATCGCTGAGTCATCGCATTTACTTAAGGGCCAACTGTATTATCAATTAAGTAAATGTTTCATATTTCCAAATGATAAGGTTAAGTAAGCATGCAGTTTTACTTACATTTCCTTGCTACTTCTACAAGTCTAGGACTTTCCTATTGTCTAATAAAACTAGGTGGTCCCTCTGAACAGGATGGCAATTTTATGGTTGGCTGCTTGGGTTTCCCACAGGTTGGTTATTTTTTCACAGAACGTCTTATTCCTTATCAAAGGCGTTCCCAACACGTAATTCACTATTTCGAGAGGAACAGGAATGGTTTTTCATTTATATCATCTTGCTGACGAGTTAGTTTGCAACTGTTTAATGCTGAATTTGCCAAATTGCTCTTATGTACCTTTATTTTCTCCATTTTTCCTAGTTGAGTTCACCATCATTGTTATGGGTTCCAATAAATGCATAAATTCGGCTACATTATACTTTATTCCTATGGTCGTTTGAATCTAGTTCGTGTTGATTCAAATGTTCTGATTATTTATATGTTGCAAATCTTTCCAATCTTTTCATCCTTTCATATAGAGTTTAATCATGGTTTAGGAAATTGCTTCATGGTTCACTTGGCTGAAGGACTAGGGTGGAAATTTCAGTTTTGGGTCCTCAAATCCCACTCTTCTCAGCTCATGTGTAGGATTTCAGCTTTGTTGACTGAGTTGTGAAAAATTTTATTTATAGATTAACATCAATAGCAGCTTCAATGTTTCTTTTAGCGTTGTCTAATATTATAATTACAAAGGGAAGTCACGTTATGCCTCATGCCAAAACTGATGAGGTGAATGTGCATGTTTATTATCTTAACTCTTATCTATCATATATTGAACATCCATTTCTTGCAATTGCTCAGTGTAGAAATGCTGTGTGGCTCCCTGGAGCTGTATTAGAAGCCACTGTGACCAACAACGTTTGCAACTCATGCACTCCAGGTTGTTATGTGTATTTCTTCTGAACTGCTTCATAGGTGGCTTAGACACCAATTTATGTGCTAGTGTTATCTGGACTACTACTAGCAGGTTGTAGGTTTCTGAATAGAAGGAAAATTCATGCTTTGATCTTTTTAAGTCAGTGAAACTGGATCAATGTCCCAAACCTTCTATCTTGTCCCTTTCTAATGTGATAAAGTAAAAGTATCCAAATCAGTTTGTCTTGTATCATGCATCTCCCCGAGAAAAATTAATCTAGATATTTTTCAAAAGAAGAAAAATCATCTAGAGACTAGGAGGAAACTGAGGCTCTTCTGAGAAACAAATCTTCTAACTGGTTCAGATAAATAACCTGTAGCTTTAATAGAGCTAATTCTCTTGGAAATAGTCACTTCACCTTTCTGAAAATGTTCAATGCTGCATAGGTTGCTAGAAAATTCCTTGGGTTCTGGTTTCTGGTTTCTGGTTTCTGGTTAGCTCTATTGCATTAATTTCTTGCTTGTTTCAGTTCGCCAATATTCTTCGCTGATAGAACCCTTTAAAATTTTCAGGTCCTGTATATTTGATTCAATTTAAATTCCGCCAGATCGAAATTCCACCAGGCTTTAGTGTCAACCATTTGGGTAAGAGCAGCCCCACAGAATAGATTGCAGATTGTATTCTTACTTTGAAATAGACCTCAAGATAACTTGCTTAAATTTTATACAATTTGACCTCCAAACTTTTGTCATGAAATTCTTCAAGTGTCCAAATTGTCAGAGGCAAGGGGTTTGCTAAGGCGATCAAGCGTCCTGTTGGTATTATATTGCATAATCATCTTCCATTTGATTTTAGACGCTTAGCTATGAAAATTCGAATTATTGGCAACTAACCATTAACCTTTACCTGAGGGCCCATCATTGGTTGATATTTTGCACTCTAACAAGCCTTCTAATGCAATCTCTTTCATTGAGCTAAAACATGGACAAACTTGAAGCTGAGAACGAAGTAAAAACTTATGGAGTAAAACAATATGCATATGTGTGCGTGTGTGTGTAACATATTGTTCTACGCACACTTCCTAAGGACCCAGTTATTATCTGCACGCATGCCTTTGTAACTTTTGTATCCACCTTGGAAAATGTTCTTCCGAACATTGGATCACATTGTATAGATCTATAGCGAAGAGAGCATTAGTCTCAATAGGAAACCCTGAACCATTTGCATGTACTTGGTTAATCTATTCCTCGGTTCTCAATATGCATTCTATGATCCTAGTTTCTTTTTACGCCTCTCATGCACATAAATCCGAGATCTCTTTTCAATTTTCTGCACCATGTAGAGACATATAACATTAACTATTGCAGTAGTTGCCAAGAGTTCAACCTTAAATGTATGTTTAACGTCTCGCTTTTGGCTAACGAAAATTTTCACTCACATTGACCAGGTTGCATTGGTGGCTGTGATGAGACTATTAGACAATTGATAGATATATGTGGAACTGGTTCACGCACACAAGGTTTGTCTGTATCCTCATCTTCCGTATTTTAATGGTCCTGTTAATAATTATTAGACCTAGTATATAGTCCTTGTTCTCATTTACGAGTTTTTTCGTCAAATATAATTATTATTTAGGAAGTAATAAATTTTTTATATTATTATTAAATATTATTTAATAAATAACTACTAATAATGATTAAAGAAAGTATTTAAATAAGATTATAAATTATTGATAAAAGAAAGACAAATTAATAACCTTGTTGGCAATAGAAAATCTCATGAAATGAGGAATGTCTTCCGCAGCAAGAGGTCGGGTACCTTCTACAACCCCTAGCAGTAATTCTAGGCCGAGTGCTTGCACTTACTGCCATCAAACAGGACATGCATCAGCGAGTTGTCCATCACAGCTGGCAGCTTCCCGACTTTCTCGTTCTCAAGGAAGGAATCAACAGGATGGTATTGCTAATATGGTCTCTCCTCTAAATTACTCTGAATTTGCATGCTTCTTAGATGACAAGTTCCTTTTCCTGATCAAATCAACAAAGATTAAACAAGAGAGAGGACATATTTGACTGTTAAGAAATACAGAGGTTCTAAAATAATTTTCATATGATCAGATATCACGGATATCTACTATTGTACACTTGCAATAGAGTACTCCGGTAAAAGTTAGAAATGATCGAATTTCATATAAAATGACTGCATTTTGATTTATTAATTTTATAATATTAAATAAATAACATTATTTGATTTAATAATTTTAGTTCAATCAATTCAATTAAATTATTAATTTTGAACTGGATAAATCCAACAAAATTTGCTGTCTATTATCAGTTGGATAGCTAGACTCTAATTTAGTGGATCTATTTGTATTTCCGTAATTTGAAGAAAAGATATCATCTCAATTTTATGTGGCTGACGTCGACCATCCCTTTGGACCATCATTTGAAGCATATTTGGTATTTACACTGTTAATGCTGTATTGCAGGAGAATCTTCAATGTCATGCAACACGTGTGGTACACCTTGTGTTCTGCGAACTGCTAATACTGAAAATAACAGGGGAAGAAAGTTCTATTCCTGTCCATCACAATCATGCAACTTCTTTATGTACGTAATCTAAATCCATTACATGGCTTTGTGAGCATAACTTACTTTCGCAAAAGTTGTCAACAAGGAAACCAGTAAATTTTCTATATCCTCTTTATGTTTGTAATATGCCCTTTGAATGAAAACAACCGAAGTCAGAAAATAATAGTCTATCCTACCTACCTCGGCAATTTTGAAATGAGTTTTCATTTTCTGTTCTGTTTCACTCATAATATTACGAGTCCTTAATTAGGAAACATCCTCAATAGAACAAGCAACTATGGAGAGCATGCTGTTCCTTATTGTATGCTGGTGTCTGTAATACAGATGGGAGGACAATCTCAATAATGGCATTGGTGCAAGAAATGTTCCACGTGCAGACACTACTAACCGGAGGCGAGCTGGCCGTGGTGGAGGCATCCAGAACGGAGGACATGCTACTGATGTGACTTTTGTATCAGCCACTGGTGATCCTTTGCATGAGAGAAGATGCTACAAATGTGGTGATCCATCACACTTCGCCAATGTTTGCCCACATCGTGGCTCATGATTCACACTCTCACAAACAAAGATTCACAACATACTGAAGTAGATTGATGCAGTCATATGGAGAACGGGTCTCACTTAAGAGTGCGACAGGTTTGTTCATTTACTGATCTTAACCATGCCTTAAATGCGGTTTGTTCAAAGAAAATAAGTTGGGACTTTTAGTTTCAATTCTTTTTTTTCCTTTTGTGAACTTTAGTCTTGATTTTTTAATAAAAATAAAATTTTATTAGATAAATCTCGTGTTTAAGTTCAAGTCCAACTCATGTGTAAGTGGGCTTTGCCAGTATACCATAGTACCGATGCCAAATAGAACCGTAACTAATGTCATTCATAGCTGCAGAGAAACAACTCATTTTCCTTGCAATATTAATGAAGGTCTAAGCATGAAAAAGTAAACTGTGAGGTCAATTTAGGATTAGAAGGCTTTCATTTCAACTTGGTGAAATCACTAGTGGGATAGTTATCAGAATACAAAATTATACTTAGTAGGCGAATCATCAAGCCTTGTTCTTGAGATGAGTTTTAGTTTTAGTTTTTCTTTTCCTTTTTCTGATAGGAGTAGGATAACTACAACTAGCTCTATAGAATCAATGGTTAATATTTCAGTGATTTCACCCCCACACAATCTAGTATCCTCCATCCAACAAAAGCCCCACAAGAATTTATAGCTAAACTTGTGTTGTACACCAACCTAGAGACATTCCAATAGGGAAGAACACCACTTGCTCTCATTGGCTATCGAATTCCTGGAACCCACAAAACTTTCCGAGGGTTAGGTGAATGATTTAGTCCACACGGTATGTGTATAAAATAGAAAAGCAGAGCAACGTGTAAAACAATAGTTGGATGCCAAAATTTGGGAGTGTTGATACGTTACCTTAACGTATCCATTAATCCAAAAACAAATTTAGTATTTCAAAATTAGAATTTCTTAATTTAACGTTCAAATTTATATTCATTATTTTTTGAAATGAAATTGTATTCATTATTCTTTAAGGTTA
>JANZXR010000170.1:34712213-34735369 GCA_027575705.1 Erythroxylum echinodendron | reverse complement strand
GAATGATTTAGTCCAACGGTATGTCTATAAAATAGAAAAGCAGAGCAACGTGTAAAACAATAGTTGGATGGCCAAAATTTGGGAGTGTTGATACGTTACCTTAACGTATCCATTAATCCAAAAACAAATTTAGTATTTCAAAACTAGAATTTCTTAATTTAACGTTCAAATTTATATTCATTATTTTTTGAAATCAAATTTTATTCATTATTCTTTAAGGTTATATTGAATAAAATTTTAATATTATATTATAAATAATTTATTTGATAAATTAACAATTTAAAATTAAATGATATAT
Source organism: Erythroxylum echinodendron (assembly GCA_027575705.1). NCBI lineage: Eukaryota > Viridiplantae > Streptophyta > Magnoliopsida > Malpighiales > Erythroxylaceae > Erythroxylum > Erythroxylum echinodendron. The sequence goes on along the minus strand of JANZXR010000170.1, from coordinate 34,735,071 downwards.
TTAATTTAATTAGAATTACCAAATTAGACTATATTTTTAAGGAGTTGAAATGGTCTAATCAGAAATATTAATAATGTAGAATTAAGTGATGTATTTAATTTAATTAGAGTTAATAAATTTATTTGTATTCTTAAAAATTTAATTGGTTGAATTATAGATAGTTTAGGTTTGATCTAATTTGTTGTTATTCCCTAAATTTAACTTATATTTACTGATCTTACTTGTTTATATTTTCTAACTTATTATCTTTCACATTATCAAAGTGAAACACTTTCTTTTAGATGCTAACTCAAACTTGAGAGCTTTGAAGTCGTAGGTACACGAAGATTAAACTCTTATCAATTATACTACCTTTCAAGGCAAATTTGTTAATTTGATAATATACGAATAACAATTAGCCAAAAGAATCCTCTAAGAGTGGTCGAGTTGGGAGAGTGGGAGAGTATCAGACTAAAAAATTATGTGTTCAAATCTTCTTATTTATACTCTTTTGATCGAGTCTGTGGTATAAAACATGCCTAATATGGAGTATTTAATTGACGTGATTTGTAAATTATTATGTCAATTTATAGATTTATTCAATACGTATCTAACAAATAGTGATTATAAATTTTTTCGTTCTAAAAAAATAGCCAAAAGAATACCATGTGTGAACATGATCAACATAATACACAAAACATCTTCTAGGCGTGGAATAGTTTATTTACCTCCCAAAAGCCCTTTTAGTGCAAAGAAAACAAAAAGAAAATACACAAAGGAGCGCTCTGCAAAAGCACATGCAGAGCAGAAGAAAGGAAGCATATATTCCCCCACAATGAACGATCTCTTTTATCGGGCACCGAAACGTGCAGTGGTGGTGGGGTAGTTGTTGACGGGAGGGTCAGTCTTGAGTCTACTTTTTTTAGTGAATGAGTTCTAAGTTGGCACATTAGTGACACATGCGACGTTCGTCGTTTGTGTTTAGTTTATTCAGTTTTTCTCTGTTTCCTGTCGTATTTTTATCCATAGTGTCAGTGCCCAACATGGGTTGTTTTGTGTGTGGCCATAGCTCCACTGCATATCTAACATCCCTATTATTCAGGATAAAGGTTCTATGTTGTACGTGTGGCCATAAGCTCCACTACATAGCAACTATCCCTATTATTCAGGAAAAAGGTTCTATCTTATTACAACATAACTATATAACAAGTATTGTAATAGTTACAGTGAATGACCTAAGGTATCTTCCAAAATCTTAGAAAAATCGTGTAAATCTTTGTGCTGAAGAAGAGGGGAGGTTAATGATTGTCTTTTCGTCCAAATTTTATCCGACTTACGTAAAGTTTAGTTAGTATTTAGTTAAAAATATTGGTCAACAAATTAGACTAGTTAATTTATATTTGTATAGATAAATATATAATATGTTTTGGATAATGTTTCAAAAATTAAACCAATTTGGCCAATTTAAGAGTAAAAATTTTGAATTAGTTGGTTTGATTTTTAATTTTTGATTTGATTTAGTTTAATAAATTTATGTAGTCAGTTTATTAATTAATCCGTCAGTTTTTAAAAATTATTAAGTTTTTATGCTAAAATGATTAATTTTTATTTAATATTTTTTAATTTAATTGTTTGGTAAATAAAGATAACGCTCTTTAATTATTTTTTATAATTCTTTAATTTTATTTAATCTTTAACAATTTTATGACAGTCTAATATCAATTAAATCTTTTAAAATTTAGGCTTTTTGTTTGATCGATTTAATTTCTAGTTCAATTTTTAAAATACTAATTTTTGATATGAATTGTCAAGCTAATTTTAATAAAATTTTTTTATTATTAAAGAAAATGAATTATTATTATATTTTAAGTGAATATTAGATAGTAGGAATATTAATGAATTAGATTTTTAAGATACAGTTTCAATATGATTTAATTGGATTTACATCGATATTAAATAATATTATTTTATTAAACTTAAATTGAAATATGAGAAAATGAAGTTGATTTTTTCAAACTTTAGAGTCAACTTGAAACTTTACGACTTTGAATATGGTCCGTTGGTCTGGAATACCATAAAGGTGATTCTGAAGTATAATGCGCGGTATGTGATTGATGAGAGTGACGTGCACGGAGATGTGAATTTCTGTGCACTGCTGGGTCGGCTCTTTCCTTAGCTGCTAAACACTTAAACTTCAAGAGTCGCTTTGGAGTAGTCGTCGGGCATAATTAAAACGACTACTAAGGGCATAGAATAGAATTCGGTGAACTAAGCAATGCCAAGCTGCTTTCCATTATCGATACTCTCCACAATTTGCATTGCTCTGCTCGGCTGAAACATGTTGCATCTTGGAGCTTACCTGTTTTTTTTTTTTAAATTAAGAAATTCGCAACGTTATTTTTTAAATATGCATTAGATAAATCTCTTAAATATATATTAGATAAATCTATGAATTAATGTAATAGTCTGTAAATTATATCAATCAAGTATTTCATATTAAGCAAGTCCTGTACAATAGGTTCGATCAACAAAGTGTAAATAGGGAGATTCAAACACATAATCTTTTGGCCCCATAATCTCTTACTTTACCAACTCGACCAGCTTCTAAGAGGCCAAACATCATTCATTTGTCCTTTATGCTAACTTTGTTTTCCACTTTTTTTTTTATCAAATACAATAATAATTTAATAAAAATTTCACTAATGCATAAAATTTGAGAATATTTACTAAGATGTAACCTTATTCTTGATTAATAAAGAGATTATTTTCAACCTCTTTTTTTCAAATGGTAATAAGAAATTAAATTTAATTTTCGAGATTAGCTAGGCATGACCAATAAATTGAGTCAGACTCAAAAATTCAGTTGAATTTGGGTCAAAAGTAAAATAATATTATTTTATCAAATTATTTAGGTATATATTGATTTATTAAATTCAAATGTGATCTAAAATTCAATCAATTCAAATTTATTTTATTAATATTGAATTAAACCTAATCAAACTTAATTTAATATCTTTAATCTATTATCCTACTAAATTTTAAAGAATGCCTTTTGTAGTACTTATCTTATCACAATAAATTGTATAATAATAACAAGAATAAGCTTATTATCACTTTCCCATGTTTTCTTCAAGCAACTCTAAATAATAATTATAATTGGATTCAAAGATGAGTGGAATTTATGAAAATACATAAGTGGAAAACCTCTTTTATGCATATTTTTTAAAGTAGGATAGAATAAAAGGAGAATGCTAAAATGTTAAGCAACAGAAGTTCATTTCTTGCAAAGTTAGAAAGGAATAGGAAGTGCTTTTTGCATCTCACTCTCAAGGAAAAATAATAGACAGCATCTTCAATTCAACCTTCTACATTTAATTAATTGATCAAAGTTGCACAATTATGATTATGGTACGAGTAATGATGATAGTAAATATGATTACATTTGCTCCATCTCTTTATACCTAAAATAAAAATTGTTTATAATTGTAAAATTTATGACTATAAATAAATTATTCGACCCACATAATAGCCTTTAAATCATATAATAATTTAAAGGTTATCTCTTTATACTTTTTAGGATATATAATTATAAGTACATTTATATTAACCAAGTCACTAAACTCTTTTTTTTTAACGGAAGAGCCGTAGTCGCTATCTTTTAAATATGCACTGGGTAAATCTTTGGATTGACGCAATAGTTTGCAAATTACGTCAATTAGGTGATCCGTACTAGGCAAGCTCTATATGATAGAGTTGATTGAAAGAGTGTAAGTAAGAGGATTCAAACACAGGATCTTTTAACCCTATACTCCCTCACTCTACTAACTCGACCTCTCTTATGGGGAAGTCACCAAACCATACTTACAAGAAATCCATGAAAAATGTCATATCTACTAAATTTTAGTATTCGTGTAATATAACTAACGAAAATCTTTTATGACAAAAATCATAGTATTTGAGGGTGTAATATTTCCCCGTAAAAGAAAAGCAAGTACTTAATTTAGTTTAATTGGAAATTTCCACACACTTATTGTAACGAAAAGCATGAAAACAAATTGGGTCGGGTTGAATTCGAACTTGAACATTTTTAAATTTTATCTAAAATTCCTAATTTTTATGGTACAGAAAATACTAGAAAGAATCGATAAGGAATGAAAATATCTCTATCATTTTATGATATAAAAATGGGAAAAAAATCTCCAATTAATCTCTTACTTTACGTCTCTTTACTTAAGTGATAGGTGGCAAAATTGTCCGAACCTTTCCTTTGTTTTTTTCCCTTGTTCTTTTAGGTTTAAGCCTGACTAGAATAATATTCTATAATCAACAATTCAGTTTGAAATTCGATTGAACACGACCGATCCTAAGTCAAGTTAGATTAAATATATTTATAAAAATTAAAAAGAACATTATTTTATTTAAAACAATAAACTTTCAATTAAAAATTTCAAACTTTAGGTGAGAATTGGAACCTAAACATAAAATTTTTAAAAGTCTGAATTGATTAGAAATTAATTAATTTGAAATAAGCATACTGATTTTGGGTCAATATTTGCCAAGAAAATTAAAAAGTAAAAAACAAACAAACCTAGTACACAAAAATCTAAGTCAACAAATAAAAGGACGAACGAACGGCAGAAAGTGGTGGAGCAGCATGATGGTGATAAAGTGGCACATACAGCATAAAATCTCTAAAAGAAGTTAACTAATTAATTAACATCTCCCAATAAGATTCGCTGCTCGGTTCTTAATGCAGTAAAAAAAGCGGCTTTCATGAGCATTTTTTAGAGAGAGGAAACGATGATCTAAAGAGAGAAAGCGACGTTTACGTAATATATTATTACTTATTAAAGCTGTTTTTAGCGTCTAGTGCTTTTTGTTTAATTGTATGAGTGAGAAGGGAAGCCAGTGGGGTGTTTTCAGGCGTGTTTTGTGGTGGAGATCGATGAAGTTGGTCAGCGAACGCACGGTGGGCACCGCCGGGGAGGATGGAGACGGCGGAGAAGGGGAGGTAGTTGTGGTGGGAGTAAAGCTCGATGTTCAGAGTAAGGAATTGTTGACGTGGGCTCTCATGAAAGTAGCGAACCCCGGTGATCGTGTCATTGCTCTGCACGTGCTTGATTCTGTCTCCGGTACTTCAGCATTTGTGTGTGTTTTTGTGTTTTCTGGGTTTTGGTTTTTATTCTCAAAGATGACGCCTTTTTGTTGGCTTTCGTGTGTGTGTGTGTGTGTGTGTGTGTATGTGGTGGAAATTGAAGGAGGGACTTCTTCGCTTATGTCTCTAGTAAAGGCGTTCGATTCTTTGTTGGCTGTCTACGAAGGTTTCTGCAACTTAAAGCAGGTTTGTTTCATCTTTTCTTATCAAAGTTGTGATCCTTTTGTTCTTCTAGGGAGTGTGGCCTTCATGTTTCCTAATTGTTAAAAAATGGTTGAGATTCTGTTTTGTTTATGGGAAAGAAAGGCTTTTTATTGAGTAATAGTTGTAAAGTTTTTCTTCAAAGTTTCCTCTAAATTGGACAAGGAAACAGTCTTTTAATTTCTTCATATTTGCAATGGTTTGTGTTATTGAGTTAAAGGGTTATGTTTAGGTGGATTTGAAGCTCAAAGTGTGCAGAGGTTTTTCGGTGCGGAAAATTCTGGTAAGAGAAGCAAAATCAAGCAATGCAAACAAGGTTGTTGTGGGAACTTCCAAATCCCCCCACAGAATCCGCTCCTCAACTTCGGTAGCAAAGTATTGCGCCAGAAAGTTGTCCAAAAGTTTGTCCATTTATGCTGTTAGTAATGGAAAATTTGTGTATACAAGAGAAGCAACAGTTACAGGTACTGGTATACTATAAAAGGTTTTGGTCCTTTACGCTTTTGGTTTTTGCTTAGAGGTTCTGTTCCTATACTGGTTATTTTGATTTGTTGTTGTGGTCCGAATCTCAAACATGGTTAGTTTTATGTTTGTCTGGACCATAATTTTAGTTCACACTGGAATCTTGTTTTCCTAGTTGTTGGATGTTCGGGAAAGGATATCAAGTTACTAAGTTATACAACTTATGCTGTGGTGGCAGACAAATTGAATCAAGTAAGTCAAAGTTGCTCAGGAAAATCCCAGAATAAAAATTCTGTGCATTCTACCTCAGGCTCATTGTCTCCAATTGACTCCAAAAACCAATTGCTGGAGTTATACAGTATCCAAAGGAGTGATACTATATCAAAACCAAATTCTGTTGCATTATCTAGTTCTAAACAGCGGTGGTCATTTCTTCGGCGACTGATTCTAGGGAAGAATTCAACAAAGAGAACATCTCTGGCCAAATGGGCATTGGCACTATCGAGCCAGAATTCTTCTTCTATGGTTTATCCAGATCAAAAACAATGTGATTCAGATACTCTTGAAGGCCATTCTTTTGATGTGGAAGCAGAGAATGGTGCTATTGTGCCAGTAGGCCCTGAGGTTGTATGGTCTCCCATTTCACCACACCATGGCTTAAGTGACATTCCTGAAGAATTGAAAGGCATACATGAAAAATACTCGTCAACTTGTAGATTATTCTGCTATGAGGAACTTTTGTCAGCCACTTCAAATTTCACCCCTGGTTGGTTTTCATCATATACCTTTCATGTATTGATATGGGTTTTCCTTGTCTGCTCTTTTCTCTTCTATTCTGGGAGTTTTAACTAATTTTTTGTGGCCTTTTGTTCTAGAAAATATGGTTGGCAAAGGGGGTAGTAGTCATGTGTATAAAGGATGCCTTCCAGATGGAAAGGAATTGGCGGTGAAAATCTTGAAGCCGTCTGCGTATATGTTGAAAGAATTTGTTTCGGAAATTGAGATCATTACAAAATTACATCACAAGAATTTAATGTCTCTTTTTGGGTTTTGTTTTGAGGACAATAAATTGATCCTCGTTTATGATTTTTTATCAAGAGGAAGCCTGGAGGAGAATCTTCATGGTATTAAGAATTCTCTACTTATGTGATGAGATAACATGTTCCTCAAATGAGTGATTTCTAACTCCTAGTTGCTTCTCTGATGAAGGGAATAAGAAGACCTCCGATGCATTTGGTTGGAAAGAAAGGTATAAAGTGGCAGTAGGTGTAGCTGAGGCACTTGAATATGTGCACAATTACTGTGATAAGCCTATTGTTCACAAGGATGTCAAATCTTCAAACATACTCCTATCCGATGATTTTGAGCCCCAGGCATGAACCTTACTTTTGTGAGGACTGCTTTTCTACTGTACAAGCTTTTGGTGCTTAGTTTTAACTTGTTTTGTTACTTCAGCTGTCAGATTTTGGACTCGCAAGTTGCATTTCTAGTGCTTTGTCCCATGTAACCTCCCCTGATGTTTCAGGAACCTTTGGGTGAGTTATTCCTTCTTATATGAGCCACTTGTTAATTGTTTTGAGTTATAAATGTTTTTATTGATTCTCACTCCTATCCCAGATACTTGGCCCCTGAGTATTTTTTGCATGGGAAGGTGAGTGAAAAAGTTGATGTGTTTGCATTTGGGGTTGTCCTCCTCGAGCTTCTCTCTGGGAAATTACCAATCAACAGTGAGAATCCAAAATGCCATGAGAGCCTTGTTATGTGGGTAAGCATTTTTATTCCTCTTCCCAAAGCAACCTTCACACGTCTTTTCTTGCCCTTAAAAATGTTTAGAAAGATCCTGGTTGAAATTGGTGGCTTGAGAAAATTGTTTCCCTTTTTTGCGATGTTTCTTTTATTTTCTTCAATTGTCCTTCTGGTCCTGGAACTAAAGTGTGCAGAATGCCAAGGCAGAATTAGAAGACAAAGTTGTATACGAAAAGGTTACATTTGATTTATGTTGCATGGTTTTATACTGGCACAAATACAAGAAAAGCCAGTTGCATGACTTGATTTTTCTTCTTATTTGGAGATTTCAGAATTTTGGTTGCAGTATCCTAAACAAATTTATTTTGATGTTTTCAAAAATGCTTCTATCAAACATTCATTGACTGTGAAATTCACAGGCAAAGCCAATTCTAGAAGGTGGTAAAATTTCTGAATTGCTTGATCCACACGTTAGAGGTGATCGTGATGATAACCAGATTGAGAGAATGGTTTTAGCAGCAACTCTTTCCATCAGACGCTCACCCAGATCGCGGCCAGATATCGGGCTTGTGAGTTCAAATGCAGTAAACTGTTCATTTGCTTTTATTTTGTAAGCTGATCCCTTACAAATCGTGTAAAAACAGATCTTGAAGCTCCTCCAAGGCGACGAGGAAGCAATGGATTCAGCAAGGCAACAAGTGAGTGCATCAGAAGAAACTGATGCGGCAGATGGGGAACCGCATCTTAATAACATCCAATCCCATCTTAGAACTGCATTGCTCGATTTAGAGGATGACTGCAATTCAGTCAGTAGCACTGAACAAGATATCTCTGTAGAGGATTACTTGAAAGGGAGATTTAGTCGTACGCCAAGCTTTGAGTAGCCATATTTTGCACAGAGCATCTCGTGGATTTTAACCCGGTTTTATTTTCTCTCCAGTCCCTTGCCTCTGTACATAATTCCCTTCTGTAGCATGTTCGCTTTGCCTTAGTTTTTGTTTATTGTGGAAGATGGTAATTCAGAGTCTTGGCAGAGAGGATAGTTTGCTCGTGGTTCCATCCCCTCCTCGACTCATATTTGTATTCGCTCCATCTTTCTGTAAGGTCAGTCTTTGGTTCTGATCTGAGGAGTGTTATTCAGCCTTATATTGCAATTGTAGAGTTTTCAAGTAAGTAGCTATCTTTCTTCATCTCCCATCTCAAGCAGATATATTGCTTCATTTCCGGTCGCAAAATATGTATTCTGTGAGTGTAATGGCAGTGGTTGCATCAAGTCTGATATGCTTCCACTAAGTTTGAAGTTCTTAGAACTAATATGAACTGCATTTGGTTGAAAAGCTCCCTTCATACTACAACCTAATAACCAAATGATAATCTTCCACGCAAATGACCGACCTGGTCTACTTAGGGATGATAATAAGCTGCGTCGGGGTTTGACCACCAATGGTCTGATTCCATGCTTTTTCTCTTGACCTAGGCCTAACCTATGGTTTGATCACCTGAATAATCAAGTGGCTTGAAATCCAATCAGATTTTGAATCAAAACATGGTTATTTTATCCACTTTCATCCTATATAAGCTTTATACATAGATGCCATTTCCACTATTCCAAACATTTTCTTAGCTCTTTTTTTTTTTATATGTAGGGAATCAAACAAGAAAAACTCAAATTTAAGCTAAATTCAAACTAAGGGAGTCAAGTTCAAGCTAACTTAGATGAGTGTACTGAAACTCAAAATTCAACTTTCGCTCAAAAATGTTTTCTATTCAAGGTTCGGACAACAGTAATCTTAAATTTGATTAAATTAAATTTTCTTCGAACAAGATAGAACTTCCTTGTCAAGTCTAAAATAACACTTAAGAGCATTTTAAGGTACCTATTAATTCACAACCAGTATCAGCAGGTTAGCTGTATCAGAAACATCCTATATTATTCATTCAATCCAGAAACAAAATAATGAAAGCTGTGCATGTCCAGCAACTGAAAAGGATTGCCACCAATCCTACAAAACTGGGAATTTCTACTCTGGAGATTCTGCTCATCTCGAGCAATCTTTTTCTGTTTCTTCCATGAAAACAGAATCCATTGATCACAGTTTAAATGTAAGGCTTGGTGATTGCTCTGCAAGCCAGTGTATCATAAAAGTTCTGATAGAACTGCTCCATGTTACCCTTGGGGTCGGCATCCAAATGCACCTTTGTGACTTTCCGGCGAAGACATTTGCTATTGTGTTCATTAGAGTGTCTGCTCCATTACTTCTGCACTCAAGTATTTCACTTAATCATACTCAGTAGAACAGCCAACTAATTGACTATGTACTTGGGAACCAGCCAAAGAGAAGTATGGGGAAATCTCCCCTATAAGCACAAAGTAGCACCTCCCATGAGTGTGACAAATTTTGTCATTCTCAGATCCCGGTTTACGAAGTACAATCCAAGAATCATTCAATCTTCATCATCACTGATCTCAAAAATTGAAGGTCTAATCATAGATGAGCCATGGGAACCTCTAACTCTATACAAGGAGATACCTGCTCTTGGGTTACTTCTGGAGATTCTAAGCTTTGCTGCAGCTGTTAGGATACGTTTCCCAACTGCAGCAGTTTTTTCCACCTTGTCCACTGACCCTTTAAGTCTACAATCAGTTTTTGTTGTACGACGACATATCCTTGCCGGCATCCTCATGGAAAACTGAGGCAATGGGTGGGTTTGTGTAACTGAATAAGCAGTGCTATGCTTAGCTTTTAGCTGTTTCTCAGGCTTATTCCCTTTGCCTGTGGAATTGCAGTCAAACCACTGTGAGCTGCAACATGTACTTTCAGTTCCAGAGTTAATGGGCAAGCAATTTTTATTAACGGTATGAGTACCTGGAACAGATATCAGTTTCAGTCACCTATTACTGGAAGTCTCCATGGAGGAGTGGAAGATTGATTGTTTACTAGAATGTGAAAAGAAAACCTTCCAATACATCGTCTGAAGTTTCTCTATTGTTTGGGCATCCTTTCACACTGTCACTGAGACTGATCCATGAGAAGTTCTTCACTTCTTTTGTCATCTTCTTCGTATTGTCCGCATCAGAAACAGTTGCAGGGATTGTTCCTAGACCTTTGGTGCTCTGAAATCCTTCCATCTTCCATGTGACGTCATTCCTTACTGCATTCATCATGATATGGTCAGTGACGTAGCTGAAATCTGAAATTCAATTGTCAGTTTAAGCAGTAAGATGCTTGTATAATACCTGATTTATCCAAGACATTGGAAGTACCAGTACTCACTTCTGCATGAAGAAACCATGTCCTTTTGAAACCTTGGAAAGAGTACTTTATTGGGAATGAATCTGGCAGGTGGTAAAAGCAACTCTTGCGATTTACCATTAAATTCTGCACTCTAATCTCTCCTGATTTTGGGAAACAATTGAAGTGAGCTGCCTCAAGCTTTCCTACAGAACAATTTCTAACGGACATTAACATCTCCAGGAAGGATATAAGACGAGTTGAAACTTACGGAAGTCAGTTGATGCCTCTGATTAGTTGAATAACTTTCAACTTTGTATCTAACATCAGAAAAGTTCAAAGGTGGGAATCATCAAGTTCAGAGAATGACCAGTTGCAAGAAAACTAAAACTAATCCAGCAATCACTCTGGCTTATGATACATCAAGAAAACTAATATGCAATATGTGTAGTAACGATGAGCAGAATGATATTACACAATTGCTGCAAATTGCAATAACAATCTGGACCCTTACTGCAATATTCGATCCGGATCCTAACCACAATATTGCAGACCATAATTTAAAACTATGACTTAGAGCAATCAGGTGAGCAGAATTAGTACTGGCTATAAATACTTGATCGTGCAGTCAGATTTTTCACAAGGTAACAAAAAAGTCGAGAAACCCAGCTGGCATTCTCGTAATCAAACTGGAAAACAAAATACAAATTCGAAAGAACCCATTATGGGAAACATCGAGACAGGCAGTGAAATTGGCACATCAGGAGATTTTGCATACAAAACAAGCATGAAAAAGGAACGAGTTCTAAGAAGGGAATGATATTAGAGCAGAGAGTGACCAAGATATAAACTTTTTCATGTTTTCTCCGACTAACCAGAGACCTTACTCTTGAAATCAGCAGCGGAGATGTCTGGAGAGACGGCCAACACCATATAGGTTCTTAGGTTCGTCTCTACGAACACTGCCACTTCGCCACCGTGAATTGTCATCGGAATACGCAAAGAGACAGCTAAAGAGGCACAAATATATTAGAACCTAACCAATACGACCTTTATAAACTTTTACCTTTCACTTAACTTTTCTTTTATACTATTCATTTCTCATTCTACGCCTTTTGAGACTAAACCAAAAGCCATTGAGCCAAAAGAATGGCAATGTCGCTATTACATCATTATTCCAACCCCACACACCATCACCACCAGTGCTTCTTCTTCTTCTTCTTCTCCTTCTTCAACCCTTCTTCTCCAGCCACTCCGTCGTTGCTCATCGTTATCGTCAGATACTAGTATGGATATGGGGCCCAAACTTCGATCACTCCACCCTTAAAAGATGCAGACGTTGACATTAATCATAGTTCAGCGTTCGAATCCTAACCCACTTCACGCCATAGAATGTTTTCTTTAGCTCCACGGCATTTCTCTCCTTTCTTATCCCGTCAACCAAACCCTCTTCAAACAAGAACATCATCATCAGTTCGACGAGTCACAATTTTGTTATCGACAATCTCTCCAAAGTCCATCAATTCGATGTAGCTTGGCAGCTCATCGTCGACATGGACCGAAAGGGTATTCAATAGAGCCTAATGTTCTTACGTACAATTTTCTGTGAATGAAAGATGTAAGAGACCAAAGTTGCAGCCATAGGTGAAGTTTGAGAGGATGGTCAAATTGGAAGATCTTATATTAAACATCTTTAATTCTGAAAAATCAAATAAAATGAAAGCTTTTGGGCGTATACATCTGCCCTTGAAACAAATGAAATCGGTTAACTTCATTGACATCGAAGTTCTAGTACATGGGGACCTTTCCATTGCATAACAGACAGCAAAAGAATGAGGAAAGGAATGTTCATTGTCTGAGTGGTAATCACTTCATGTTTAAAACAATGGTTTGCTTTCAATGTAAGCTCTATACAAGAATTTCATTTGCTCGCATGGGAAGTGATGTTATACATTCAACACCCTTTGAAGCTCCCCAGTTAAATCATCCAGCTCAATAACTTCTTTATCAGGTCTTTTGCTGGTATCTTCCTCAAGTCTTTGTTCTATTCTCATCTTATGGAGCTCTAAGTTCAATTCAGAAATCTGCTTCTGCAGTTTAGCTCCTCCATCTGGCAACTTAGAAACTGTAGCCTGTTGGTTGTTTTGGCACATGAAAGATACGCAGTTTAAAGTCAATGCTCTTCTCTTTAGAGGTTGAACTTAAAGCGTGACCATTAAGTAAATAAATCGGAATATAGTTCAACAAGTTTCAACAGAGTGAAGTTATTATGTATATTCAGATATGGGATTGAACTTGTACCTTATTCGCAAGTATCTGGGATAACCGGTTGATTCTCTCCTTTATTTGAGATTCTGTCAGTTTACCTGTGCTGTCAGGAGAAGTGCTTTTCATATTCAGTTTTATGTCCTTTGGTTTAAAGGCATGCATGGCTCTGTAAACAGAAAGCAACAACTCAGCATTTTCAAGTTACAGCAGAAGAGGATTACTACTAGAAGAACACGTTTGGCAAACATACCCATCAACGTGGTCTTCAGACAAGTAACGCGATGAATGTCTGACAATTGTGGTTCCTTTACCCCTGATCAAAATCAGCGAGAATGCAAATAAACATGGTAGTAAACAGCAGAATTGCAATCTTATTAGTTCAAATTTTCAGTTGGTTGCCAGCAAGTTCACCTTAAAATGTGAGCAAGAAAAATGAAAAATTTCACCTTTTCTCTTCTTCATCTTGTGGTACAACTTGAGCAGGTGCTGTCTTGGAGAAGAGTAAACTGTGATGACTTACTCCTGCTACATCCAGAGACTCCAGAAACTTTATGTGGGCTTCCAAAGATTTATCCCTATAAGAACAATAATAACAATTAGGAAATTATGAACTAAATTTAATGAGATGGACATGGCAAGACTGTAAAGAGACAATCAAGCAAAAATAACATCGGCAAGGAAACTATAATCCCGCTCAGCAGTCTCGTAATACTGCTCAACATTAATCATCCAAGCTTATGAATTGAGTGCTCCAGTCCCCAAAAGAAAAGAAAAACAAAAAAAAGAAGCAGTATTTGGTTTAAATAGCGTTTATGAGGATCAAGACTAGTGCCTTCTTATGTTCGAAGCAAATAGTGGTGAGATCACTTAAAATAGGCCCCTGGAGATTCATATTAAAGTTATACCAAAGGTATTCCCAGTAAATCAATATATGCTGTAGTGAAGGAATAATCAAGCTAAATACATCTCGTGCTGACTGTCATGCTCTTCATGTAATTGCTGCTGTGTAAGGGAAACATCAAACCCTTGCTTTGGGAGACTGAATAATTCACGAAGATCCTGATAAGAATGAATTTCAAGTTTATTAGTTGCCCAAAAATTTACATCTAAAGGTTAAAACATGATACAGAAACAATTTCATGAACCTGCTGGCTGAAATATCGAATCTGTTCTTTGTGTTCGGTTGCAGTTTTAAACAGACCTCCCTTGAATATCTGAGCCATTTCAAGGATTCAGAACCATGCCATTGAACCAGTTTGGAGATGTAAAATCTCAGCACGTAATCAATGAATTGGCATGCAGGTAAAATCTTCATTCAACCCAATATAAGCCAACATTGAGAAAGCAAGTGAAACAGCATTAACTGATTATGTGATTTGAATAAGAGAAGATTGTTTAAAAGCATAAGATGTCAAATATCAGTAACACAAGCCATTTTCACTTAATATCTTGTTTCAACATCACAAAGAATTGCCTCAGCTTTGCCATTATAAAGATAAGCAATGTGATTGTCATGTCCGAAAAACTTTGAGCAGAGGACAACACTATACCTGCTTTCTGTATATCTTCTCTTCAACAGTTCCACATGTCATTAACCTGTAAACCAGAACATCCTTCTTTTGACCAATACGATATGCACGATCAACGCTTTGGTTATCCATGCTGCAAATAACATGTCAGTTGAGCCACATCTCAGAAAAATTGACCTCTTCAAGACCAAATTATACCCAACAGATTTTTAAGTTGCACACATGCAGATAAGTCCAAGTAAACAGAAAGCCCTTCTTCAGGGAAAAAGAATGTGCATCTACATTGTGAAATTACAAGTATATTGAGTTGAAGAGGTGCACAACTGGTCAGCAGAAAGATGCACCACCTTGTCATTAGAAACATGCAACTTATAAGATCCATGACCGTTGCAAAGGGTTTGGAAGTGGCAGAAACTAAACTCACCAGCCCATAAATTGATAGTGCAAATAAACATGCTTTATGTTAAGAACTTTTTGGGTTTTGAGAGTCCATTAAGAGAACTGGTAATCCTGCTCCTAACAAGATCAATTTCCATATTTTTCATTTTGGACTTCCTCAGAACACTTGATCTTAAAACATAGTTCTCTGGTATATGTTTTCTATCCCAAGCATTGGAAAAGCTGAAATAAACACCTTGGATTCCATGCAGGATCAACCACGATAACGCGGTCTGCTTTTGTAAGTGTAAGTCCAAGACCACCAACTTGAGATGTCAGAAGAAATATACGAGCCCCATCACCTTCTTGAAAGTCCTGAATGTAGAATTACGAAATGTAGAAGAATTCTAAAAGGTTTTATTAGAGATTTAGAAATGGGAAGTTCAATCACACTTACATTCACAATCTTCACTCTATCGATAGCTTTAGTGGTACCGTCAATACGCAAGAACTCATAACCATTGGATAAAATGGATTCCTGTCACAACAAAAAAGGGGAGCTATAATCACACACACTCCTTCAAAAGCCTAACTACTAAAAACTCCAAACTTATAAATAGAAGCATGGTTCATAAATCCTTCAGTTTTACTAATGAGCTATTAAATAAAAAACAACTAAATTTCTGAAAAAGACAGATAAAGTGTATTGCCTCCGATTGAAGTTCTTTCTACCATCAGCATTTCGGTAGCCAAAGGACTACAAGAAGTTGCTGGGTGCAAGTTGGACTAGAACTACAAATTGATGTGTAGAAATACTTATGATAATCAACATTAAAGATTCTTAAATGTTTTGAAGGGCATGAACTACAAATGGATGATTCGGATACAAAATCTTGGAGTAATTACTTTACCCTTTCCAGTCCAATAACACTGATAACAAACTAAACTATAGAGAAAATTCAAACTAGTTAGTACAAATGACTAAAGAGGTAATATCAGTAAAATGGGGCAGTCAAACAAAATTATGTCCAGCACTATGCCTGTTTAATTGCCAATATCTATAGAGGAATTCATGTAAAAATGTGGAAATGCAACCAAACCATACTGAAAAAACAGCACAATAAAAAAATTGCAGATTTGAGAAACCTGAATGAGATTTAACATCTTCCGAGTTTGGGAAAATATGAGTACATTGTGCCCCTCTGGAATTAAATTATCCTGCAGAAGAGCAACATATGCATATAATTTAAGAAAGTAAGCATTATTATAAAAAAGCATCAACTATGAGTGTGCAACATGTCTCACCAATAATGATAATATAAAAGAAATCTTGCATGAGACATAATCGTGTTTCTCTTGAAAGTCAGTTCTTTCAGCAACATCAGCCACATGCATTGCCAATTTTTCTGCCATTCCAACATCTTCTGGATTTAACAAGGTTTCCATCCCTTCAAGCACATCCTCAGCCGCTCTCTTTGTCAAAAGAAGGGGGTGATCACATATTTTCTTCAGAATCTGATCCACGGCAGGTGGTAATTGGTTATGTTAGTGAATTCTATCATCAACATTAAGAGCAACGAAGATGCATGGCAAGATTTGAACTATACATAGAAGGATACTACTAAGTGCAGGAAATCAAACAATGAGACTTAGAATAATTAACTATGTGCTCAGCAAATGACATGAAAAGTGCAGCATCTGGAATAAGAAATTTATTGAATCAGACAGATAGCCACATCAACCAGAGTGTGAATAGGTGTAACTCCTACACAGTAGTTTTGCACAATCTCACAAGTCGGTTATTTGTCACTTGGCACTTAAATCCATATACGAGCAGTCCCTCCCCCTGGCCCACAACTAGGCCAATCATTATTACTTCTTGGAAGTTAGTCAACCCATACGGTAAAATATGTAGCTATACAAGAAGTTGATGGCCAGAGACAAAGTGAGCTCGAGCTTCTTACAGAAAAGAAAACTGAAAAAGTAGTATAACATTAAAAAATCCAGAATCTAGAAATGTATAACCTACAACTATTAGGCAAAAACTATTAGAATATGTTAAAGAGAAACTTGATTCTACCTATTAACTGATATCTTCCTACTTCTGGAATTTCAAACCAGTAGAGCAATATATAGTTTGACATCCACGCTTAGCATATTGAAGAATAATATCATTCTTTGTTCTTAAACTGAAAAAAAAAATGATTCATTCATCTGCATTTTCCATCAATCAACATCATTAACAAAAAGGATTAAGAGCACTCAATCAATGACCCAAAATTAAAAGGATTTATTGATTTAGCATGATAAAATTCCAAAATCTCTCTTTAATGTCTAGCAAAATGAAATAAATAATAATAGGCAGAAAGTATAAAGCACCGTCAATGCAGCAAGTGGTGAGCCATCAAAAGCAGAGAGAACCAGCTCACACTGCAAAAAGGCTTCATAGAGTTGTCGCTGCATCAAAAATAAGCCAAATGTAAGAACCAAAAGTACTGCATAATACAACAGGATATACCAAGTCAAGCAAATATCACCTGGCAACTAGTCAGCTTTAGCCATACAATGATCTCATTCTTCTTGGAAAGCTTGGCATTTGTAGCATCGTCATCATCCTTAAATACTTCCGTTTTCAAGCGGCGCAAAAAGTAAGGTTGAATGCGTTCTCTTAGTTCCTGTGAGTATACAATAAAAATTGATGAATGACTTCTAGTTTAGGAAGCACAAAGGTGGATTTCGTCAACTGTAGGACTAGGCAAATAGCAAAATGAACGGTTCAATTTTTGTAGCTATAGAACTTCAAATCAATACATAAGACTACAATTGGAGCAAGCCTCATTCAATAGAAAGCTCTATAATATTCAAAGTTTAATAAACCTCTAAGAAGACAAATTCATTCCATGTTTTGCATTTTCCTTTCCCAAGTATTCTGAGGTGTCAAGCTGTTTGACATTGGTAGACGTAGTAAGGTTCTAGATATACCAAAAAGAGTTTTGAGGCTAGTTTTCCCATTTCAAAACAAAGAAAAAACTGAAAGACATTGGTGCAGAAGCTACCAGAACAGGGCACAGAAAGCACATCCTAGTAAAAATAAAATTATTTACCTTTGCAACTTTTGAACCAATATATTTTTCTCGATCATATGCATTCTTTTCATTTCCATGAAGTATGGGAAGCTCAATATGTTCCTTAAACCTGAAGGAGTATAAGACTTGATCTAACAGGAAGGAAAATTTCACCAAATTCAGCATGAAGAAGTTAATTACCACTTGTAATCGCCAAGTAGGTCTGGACAACAGAAGTTGAACAAGGCCCATAATTCCTGTTTAAGAAACATGACTTAAAACTATATAGAATTGCATTGTAATAAGTGTAAAAAATTAACAGACAAAAACATGATTGTGATTGATGCTACCTTAAGATTGTTTTGAATTGGTGTTCCACTGATAATAATTCGATGGGCACTAGGTATCTCTAGCAAACTTTTTGCCCTCTGTGTACTTGGATTCTTTATGAGATGTCCCTGGAAACATAGTTAAATAACATTAAGTGCTTGCAAAAAGTTACAAGATATTAACTAAAAGCTGAGTGATGATAATTCTGATCATACAAATTCAGTCAGGGCCAGCATTGGAAATAAGATTCTACTAATATTAACCTCAACTATAATCTACTCAATCCCAAACCGCAATACATGCTTTAGACAGAGAGATCTAGAAACACAGATACTGATGCTCCCATCACTTCTCTTAGCAGTTTTGATTTTGACTTATTAGCATTTAGCATCATCCCTGTAAGCTGTTCACTGAATATTGGTTAGTTTGTTAACATCCAGGGAGAACAAAATTTCTGCAAAATGGAATTATAAACAAAAATAATGCTTTCGAGACAATTGACCTGCTTGCAACATTGTTCCAAACAAATGGTTGAAATTGATAGAAGGTGATGGAACTTGATAGATTAAGTTTTGCATCAACTAAAGAAATTTTAGAAGAGAAACAGAATTAAAAGCTAACAGCCAATCTTCAGCAAGCTTCTTACGAAGCATTCAAAAAACAGACCAAACTTAGTGTTTTGTTAGCTGATTAGATTGTATCCCACCAATGGCATCATCTTAAAACCTCCTTTTCAATATAAATATCAGGTTAATTAGAAAATTGTTAAAACTTTCTTTTGATTTTGTATTGAGGTAACCAAACTTTCAAATTTCATATATACCATACTTATCCAGCACAAAATTGACAACTTCTACGAAAAAGAATCCACAGTTACATGACAGTTATTGTCAGAATGTTCCAGATTTTTGTTTGATCCTAACCAATCATATACAATGAAAAGTAGGAAAATGTAATTTTCTTGTTGAATCGCGGCAGATACTAGATTTTTACCTCATCAAGAATCATGTAGTCCCAAGTGTTCCTACACTCAGAATCCTCATCAAAAAAATAATGATCTCCTCTTAATGATTTTGAGTTGTTCCGTACAATGTCATAAGTTGTAAGGAGAATACCTTTGTCCTACAAGGAGATAATGAGCACAAGGAAAGATCCAATATTAAGAATAGCAATGACAACCACTATTAATATAGAAGATATTTGCCTTAAATTTCTGGTTCACAATAAGATGGAGAGAATAATCAGATATCTCATATCTTATTTCCTTATAATCATTGCATAGCAATACTATGATGGACTATACTAAGCAGAATATTAGAATTTGATATTACATACAAGGGAATGTCAAGACAAACCTGAAGTACATACTGCAGCTCATATTGTCGAGTTTTAATAGATGTTGAAAAATATCTACAAGAAAGGATAAAAACCAATCAGAATTTATTTGTTTTATATCGTTTCTTAAAAAGTGGTTGGGAAATGTCTGTATTGTGAAAATCATTCAAGCAATATATCCTACTCTCTGGTCTTCCCAGAAAGACCCACAACAGATAGTTCTTTGATCCAATGTGAGAGCAATGTTTTAGGAGCCACAACCAATACCCTTTTAATCAACCTTGAATGAAACATTCCAGCCAGGAAGCCACAAATCTGCAAGGAGAAAATTCTTTATGTAGATTACTTATGCAGGTCTTGGTACAAAAGCATGTCCGCAAAGTAAGCACACATTATTACCTGCATTGTTTTTCCCAAACCCATATCATCGCCTAAGATGCCACCCTTACCTTGACAATGCAAAGACCAAAGCCACTTTAACCCTTCAAGTTGATGGGGATACAATATCTTTGCAATTGACCCAGGTAACTGGTAAGTACAGCCAAGTCCATTCAGGGTAAGGAAACCCTCATCCTCAGACACAACCTCATTTGTATAATCATCCGACACATCAATCAAACTGGAAAAATCTGATGATTCTGGGCAATTATCTCCCATTTTTTCATTCGCGGTCTTTTTCTCACTTAAGATCACACAATCATCATCATCATCCTCTTCGTCTTTCGCTTTATCAGAAAAAGATTGTCCCACATGTCCAAAACTCTCATGCACCCGTTTAGCTTCATTCTGATTAAGTTTTTGATCAGCTTTCTTCATTTTCTGGGCCTCACTGACATAATAATCAGTATCAAGTTCACCCTCCAGATCACTTTCCTTCTCTTCTTGAACATGTAATGCAGAAGATTTTCTAGACAGAAAATCTTCATCTATCCTTCTATAATGGTCCTTACGCTCATTCAGCAAAGAATTGCTCTCCTTAAAGTAATCCATAGCATTGTCAATGTTATCCCCAACGTCCTTATTTATGTTGGATATAGAACCGGATAGATCAGAGTCATAAGAAAATGATGACTCAGCGGTTGCATATTCAGCAATACCAACTATCTTCTCATGATCTCCATCTCTCGAGGACATTCCAACAGCATCAACCACACTATTGACATTCTGTGGAACCCTTTTTTTCTCAATTGACAAAAGGTCAAGCTTGGATGTCAGGTCATCAAGAATATCTCTGATTTCATTGGCACCTTGACCATGATATTTACCAGCTGCACTTTTTGATAGCTGAGGTGAATCAAAATCAGTAATGTCAAAGAATGTTGCCTCTTTGTCCACGGCTGTATTTGTGTCAGCCTTTTCACTATCTCGAGATGAGACTTTGCAAAGCCGTCGTCGACCCTCAATCTTAACCTTTACTGGCTTTGCTTCTTCTAAAATCCAACCCCCACACGAATAACAAAAATCATTAGCATATACTTAAAGCAAGCCAACACCCACAATTCATATCAAAAATTACAGTAAATGCAAGAGCCCTCTTCCATAAAATAAGAGAACTTGGTGCCAAAAGATCAAACTTTCCCTACATTTATTTTCCGAAATCATCACATTTCCACATTTTAAAAATAAATAAAAAAGCCCAATCTTAATTAAAAGCATAAAAGTACCAGGAGAAGAATCAAAATCCACAATTCCAGAGAACTGAGGAATATCATCAACATCACCACTATCTCCAGCTCCTCCACCCACTGCTTTGCAGAGACGACTCCGACCTTCTAATTTCACCTTTGATGGCTTGACTTCTTCCTCTGTACATCAATCGAAACAAAAACATCAAAACCCAGAAAAGAAACGAGCAAACGAATTATCTCCATCAAACACAAAAACGAAAACGCAATAGAAGTAGCGAAATAAGGAGTCAAATAACACGACCGTGGGCAGCGGAGGAGGACGGAGGTGGTTTAGGAGGAGCGGAGAGGTCTTGGAGAAGACGATAGTGACGATCGTTAAGGCTCACGGGTTTCCGATTACTTCTTCTCTCGTCAGCCATTTTGAGGTGATCCTTTTGGGTCTGTTTGGTTGAAGTGAAAACGAAGTCGATCTTCTTTCCCGCTTGGTGAGACAAATTTGAACTTTCTATGGTTCGTCTTGCAATTTTGCATTGGAGTTTCTTTTATAGCTACTCTCCTCCATGTTAGCCGATTTTGAAATTAGCCAAACGGCAAACACGTCCCCAACTTGGCCAAAAGGCCATGTCGAGTTCAGGTCCATTCAGGTACGAACCTGGCCCAAACATTTGTCTTCGGATTCGGGTCTAGTCCGAAATTCGATTGGACTTAAGCAGTACAAAGTTTAATAGTAAGGTTAAATATATTTGTTATTTTAAAAAAATTAAAAACAACGTGGTCCAATTTAATAAATTTCAAATTTTTGACCAAATCGAATTGGACTGTACTTTTAAAAATAAAAAGTTCAAATCCAACCTGAAACTCGATCATCATCGTCATTAATATCTAATTGAAATTCTACTTAGGCGTAGAATTTAAGGCGATCTAATAATATACAGTCTTTAGGGATATTAATAAGTCGGGTCAAAGTTATGGCCTAAATAGGTCAGCTTGCGGCTTAGCTATGGCCCGACGGATCACTTACAGGCCTGCCTGGCCTAACCCGTCATTTGTTTTTAATAAAAAACTTCTAAAACAACGTCGTTTTGGTTTTAATAAAAATTACCAAAACGATGTCATTTTGAAAATAAAGGTCAGGCCACAAGCTAAGTCAGGTTGATTTTGACATTCCTAACAGTCTTACGCAAGATCTAAGGAGACCTAATAATACGTAGTCTTACTCGTTGTTTAATGTGATGTACTATTATATAAAAATATATATTTTTAAATATATCTTATTTTTCTTCGATATAAAATTATAATAAAAATTAATATATGCAATTTTAAACAAATAATTTTGAAATTGGTTTGAATAAGGTATGTGTTTGAAAAGTTAAAACTCATTTTAATAAATAAATTTGGATTTTTAGTAAATCTAATATTTAAAAATAATTGAACTTTGGTCGGGTCAGTCGTGCTGGGCCCGAGCCCAGTCATAATGACCCACAGGCCGATCGGTCCAATCTTCAAAGATCAGTCTCATACCTATTGGCCATTCCAAGCCTAGGACCAG
>JANZXR010000170.1:34690412-34708235 GCA_027575705.1 Erythroxylum echinodendron | reverse complement strand
TGAGATCAATTACTTTCTTCATAAGAAAGAAACAAATATGTGCTAGTCTAACCATTTCATCAATACCCCGTCTTGATGAAACTATGACTAGGAATATTTAGGAATAATATAAAAACATGCAATTCGAATATCATAATTATAATCGCATTATAATTTCTAATTGTATAATAATTATTCCATGGATTTTATCTTTATGATTAATAATTAAATAATTAAAAAATGCACAAAGATAAAGAATGCCTTTTATTGAATAACAAATTGTCATATAAATAAATTTATAACTAACATAAATTGGCTGCAAGGGCATACATCAACACGTATCAGGATAATTGGCCTTATCATTAAAGAAATTGAGAGCAACATTTCAAGACATACATTGCTCGCAAATTTCAGAATGGGCTGCCTGCCTGCCTTCTGCCGGAAATTCGTAGAACTTGTAGAGATCTTGGTGAGTGATTCATAAAACATTAACTGCATGATATTCAATTTACTGTTGTGCAACTCGTACTCCTCCTTTGCCTGTAAGATTTAGAAATATAACGTCTTTTCAAGAGAATAATCCATCAAAGCGAGATACTGTGGTTTTGTTGCTACAGGTTATGTTAGTTGTTACCCGTGACATGATGGTGAATGAAAATCGGTGGGTGAAAAGCTTCTCATGTTTTTCATAGAATAATTCATAACCCATCTGTTTATTTTGAGATAAAAAGCTATGATCTTTATCTAATTTACAAAAAAAAAATTGCATCTTTAACATGGAAGAAGTTAAGTTCGGCATTGAATATCTATCAACATAACAAGAATCTGTCTAAATTAATCATTTCAGATGGAAAGCTTCCAACTTTAGCTTAATCTCTTATGATCGTCAAAAAATGACTCTAACTACTCATATGTCTGTCTGCCATTTCCTGTACAAACATTCAACCTCAAACTCAGTGAAGATTTACCAAATTATAGCTTACTTGAAATTCCTAAGAGACTTCCCTGAGTTTTGAGGTTTTCCTCTTCAATATGGAGTGTTTATGTTCATTGGCTTTTCTTTTTTCTTGGGATGAATTTATCGGAATATATGTTAGTGAGAATATTTGCTTGATTTTGGACCTTATCTCATGCCGATCAGGATAAGATCGAGCAGATTTTATTGTTTGGATTGAGTTGACAGAAAATGTTCTGTGGAAGAAATTAAAGGGAGATATTTTTAGAAAAATCAGATAAATAAGCTGAAAATCAAAGAGGAGGATCTTGCACCCTGAAGATATAAAAGGAGGAGGGAACAACCTGGGAGAGATTGTTCTATTTCTTTTCATTATTGTATTATCTTTTCTAGTTTTCTTGGAGAAGAATGTTTAAAAACTCCAACTTTGTTCTTTCTACAACCATGATAGCGTAATTCTTCTTCAATTGAAGGTACAATCGAGATTGATTTCCAAGTTGTGAGATTTTGGTCTCCAAGTAAATTTGTTGCCAATATTTATGAATTTTCAGATTTATTTTTAAGGTTTTCTTGATTGTTATTACAATAGGATCCTTGTGATAGCATTTGAGATTAACTGGAAAGTAATTAACTGGTTCTAGTCCGTAATTACTTTTACTAGTTGATGTTAGTAGCAATTTAGTAATGAAACACTAAAGGAATTTCATAATCTAATTTAAGTAAACCACGCGGTTGAGTTTATTGGTTAGAGTTGGGTTCTTCTAACTCTTAATGTTGTTGACAAGCTAAATTCAATGAAGCGTCTTCTTGGATTGTTTGTTAGCTAGGATCGATTAATGAGTGTCTCCTGATCGACTAATATTAAGGGAGAATTTTCTGTTAGAAGCGTCTTCAACAGTTATAACTCACTTATTGGCTAAAGAATATGTTTAATTATCAATGATCAATTTTAGAAATCAAGACGACGATTGTGCTTTCGATTGAGTTTCAATACTCCGGTTTGCAACTTTTCTCTACGGCAATTGTTTTATTTGTTTTCTTTATTTTTCTGTGCTTTATTCACAATCTAAATTTTAATCTCAAATTCTCCTTTATCTATTTTTTTTTTATCGAAAGGATTTGATAGTTACAACTCTTTGTAATTCGACCTTGTTTCACCACTACTACAAGTTTTCGTTATTTGAAGAATAGGAATTATTTTTGGTAGCCTGACGACCTATTAATATACTGATCTGATCGTACAGAACTTTTCTTCATTCAATTTTTGCTGTCACCTGTCAAACTCCATTGATGATTCTTTCTAGTTTCAAACAACTTTTCTACGGTGATCAGAAAGCCCTGTTCGATCATAAGTTCGATCATTGTTTTTGTTTATAAATTTAAGCATGATGCATTCAACAGCAGCAGTCCTTTGCCACCAACAATCTTTTTGTGCCGTGGACAGTGTAATGACGCCGTACCACAGTGAGGATACTGTTTACTCTAAGTCTGACCTCGAGATGGACAACGAAGATGGTGTGTCAATCATATACTATTTGCAGAAGATCTTCCCAGGTGTAGTAGCTTTGCAGTCTCCTGCAGCATTTTTATTGTTTTATCTTGTTATGACCTGTGTGTAACTGATGTGACATTCTGAACTTCGTTAGATGAATGGACCAACTTCATGGAACGCATAAATTGTAAGAAAGACAGTGAAGTTTGGGAAAGTGATGAAAACATTTTGCAACTTCGACATTGGGCTTCCTTACGAGGTCAAACTCTCTGTCGTACAGGTGATTGCTGCAACTTTGTTTTTCTCCTACGGACTTGTACCGTGGACAGCGGAGGAGCTGAAAGGTCTTGGAGAAGACGATAGTGACGATCGTTAAGGCTCACCGGTTTCCGATTACTTCTTCACTCGTCGGCCATTTTGAGGTGATCTTTTTGGATCTGTTTGGTTGAAGTGAAAACGAAGTCCATCTCCTTTCCCGCTTGGTGAGACTATTGTGAACTTTCTATGGTTCGAGTTTCTTTTATAGCTACTCTCCTCCTTGTTGGCAGATTTTGAAATTAGCCAAACGGCAAACACGTCCCTAGCTTGGCAAAAGGCATGTCGAGTTCAGGTCCATTCAGGTACGAGCCTGGCCCAAAAATCTGTTTTCAGATTCGGTCTAGTCCGAAATCCGATCGGACTTAAACAATCCAAAATTTAATAGTAAGGTTAAATATATTTTTTATTTTCAAAAATTTAAAACAATGTCGGCTAACTAAATAAATTTCAAAATTTTGACCAAATCGCATTGGACTCTACTTCTAAAAATAAAAAAAGTTCAAAGCCAACCTGAAACTTGATCAACGTCTTCATCGTTAACATCTCGTTGAAATTCCAGTTAAGCGTAGGATCTAAGAACATGTAATAACGTATATAGTCTTTAAAAATATCAATGGATCAGATCAGATCAGGTCAAGTTGGGCTAGAGATGTGACCCAGATGGGTCGGCCTACAACCCAACCCGACGGGTCACAAACAAAACGTGCCAGCTTGGCCCGTCATTGTTTTTTAATAAAAAAACTTCCAAAACGATATATAATCATAACTCAGTTAATCCGGACTAAAAGCGGGCCGGACTGAGCCGATTTTGACATTCCTACCAACCTTACACAGGATCTAAAAAGATCTTATAATATACAGTCATACTCATTGTTTAATGTGACGTACTATTATATAAAAAAAATATTTTTCAATACATCTTATTTTTCCTCAATATAAAATTATAATGAAAATAAATTTATTCAATTTTAAACAAATAATTTTGAAATTGTTTCAAATAAGGTAAGTGTTCAAAAAGTTAAAACTCAATTTAATAAATAATTTTGAATTTTTAGTAAATCAAATATTTAAAAATAATTGAACTTAAACTAAAATAATCAATCGTGAATTCATATATTAAAATTTAAGTTTAAAATATAACTTTAAGAAGCTTGTTATTAGAGATTATAAAGATAATTTGATCTAATTGGTTTCAAAATTACGAAATAAGAATCGAAATGAGTAAGTTTCATAATAAATTCAAAGTTATAATTAAAAAGACATTATTATTTTTAAATTTTAAAACTATTTATTTTGAACTAAAAAATAAACATTAAAATAAAGATGAAATTTGGGCTCAACTGAGCCTTACCCGAATTTAGACCATTTTTTTAATCTCTTCAAGTTCGAGTCGCTCAAACTCAAGTTGTCAGGTTCAAATCAGATTCCTACCATAAGTCCATTCCTAATTTACAAAACAAAAATTGCATCTCTAACATGGAAGAAGTTAAGTTCTGGAGATTCTGGATTTGTCGAACACAATGTGTGGATGCCACTGCTGTAAAACTATCGATTTGCCATAAAAAATCCACGGGCCTTGCTCAAGAATTGACTGTAAAGCGGCCTCCGACTGAAAACGGAACAGAAAGAACTCTCTGCCTACAGAAAGAACATCCTCCAGGCCGTGTGTCTGCCAAGCCCGCCTAGCTAGTGTTTTCATGGTGGAAAAGCGCATGCTATCCTCAGGAAAATATCCTACTATGCATCGAGTCCATTGATCCAAGTCATCAATGAACTCGGGCGGAATCACCACCCGACCAGTAGATGGCTCATATGGCAAATCAGGGAAACGATATCCAACATTAGAGTTCGTAATTTCAACTTTGTCGGCCCAGGAAAATCCAGCTTTTTTCACTGGCTTCATCCTAAGCTTGGCATGCATATTATGACTAGGGGCAGTAATGGAATTGTCCAATAGGGCAGATTTGTAAATACCTCCATCGTGGGCTTTTTGGGAAATAGCTTGGGGTGCAGGGGCAATTTGGGCTTTGTCCTTCCCAAGTGGTGCGGCTGCACCCAAAATCTTCATGTTCTCCGCAGCTGGCTTCGGGTGGTTTAGTGGAGCACCGGCGAGGGACGGCGCAAGAGAGACTCCATGCGGCTGAACCGACGTCGCGAGAGGGACTCCGACATGCCTTCCAACTCCGACGACTTCGGGGCTGATTTGGGTAAGGTTGATGTTGTGTTTTGGTTGTGTTGCGGTGATGGTTGGGAGAGGAGCAGTGGTGGTTGTTGCACCGCTCACTGGTAGAGATCCAGCGGCGGTGACGACAATGGGGTGGGGGGCGGTGTTTGCTGCGGGTATGGGGATGGGCAAGGGCTGGGGCAGGCAGTGAGGCTGAGGGTCGCGCGGTGGTGACCTCGGCTGGGGATGAGAACCGACGGTGGCGAGAAGTGCACCGGCACCGTGGCCAGATTTGCCCGGGCTAAGGGCCGACGATGGTTGTTGTGGAGATGGGGAAGAGGTAGGGACGGTAGGATGTGTGGTTTGGTGGGAGAGGCAGGCGGTGGAGGGGAAATCGGAGGTGGGAAGGCCGTGGAGTTTGGTTGGATTTTCTGCCTGATTCCGAGATCCGTCAAGCAAACCAGTTGTCGGGTTGCGTAGATCGGACAATTCCGAGGAAGATGGTGAGTGTTGGACCGTGAGAGGAGCGTCGGAAATTTTTCCGGCCGCGGGGCGGGCGACCCGGCGTGCGGCGGCCGGAGTGGATTTCTTATTTTTCCGGGGCATTTGAACTGTAGAAAGTTTAGAGCAAAATTTCCACGAAACTGTTTCCTCCCTCCCTCCTTAAACCCTTTGTTATAATTTGATCTTTTAAAACTATTTATTTTGAAATAAAAAATAAACATTAAAATAAAGTTGCCACCTGAATTTGGGCTCAACCGAGCCCTACCCGAATTTATACCATTTTTTTAATCTCTTCAAGTTTTGAATCGAACTCGAACTCAGTTGTCAGATGCAGTTCTGCATTGAATATCTATCAACATAACAAGAATCTGTCTAAATTAATCACTTCAGATAGAAAGCTTCCAACTTTAGCTTAATCTCTTATGATTATCAACAAAACTAAGAATGCCTCTAACTACTCATATGTCTGTCTGCCATTTCCTGTACAAACATTCAACCTCAAACTCAGTGAAGATTTACCAATTTATAGCTTACCAGAATTTCTTAAGAGACTTTCCTGAGTTTTGAGGTTTTCCTCTTCAATATGGAGTGTTTATGCACATTGGCTTTTCTTTTTTCTTGGGATGAATTTATCAGAATATACTGATCTGATCATAGAGACCTTTTCTTCATTCAATTTTTGCTGTTACCTGTCAAACTCCATTGTTGATTCTTTCTAGTTTCAAACAACTTTTCTACGGCGATTAGAAAGCCTTGTTCGATCATAAGTTCAACCTGTTCGATCATTAAGTTCAACGGCATTTCACTCTCACCAGAAACCGTGGCTCCAGACCTCCCTCCTCCATCTTTTTCTCCGACCATCGTGGCTCCGCCAAACTGAACGCGCTTCCCGTCTCCTCCCACCGTCCTCCCCCCATGACCGAGCTCATCCGGTGAGGTATCCACCGTCGCCTTATGACTACGACAACCGTTAAAACCAAAGTTAATCCTGAACCTGCACATCCTTATTCCTTGAAATGAGATGATAAAGGCACTTGAATAACCAGAACAGCCATGGAAGGCAAACAAGGGTCACACCTGCAACAGCAAGCCATTGATGTGATTCATGATGAGGAAGCAAGACGTAGCTTATGAGACAACTGCCTCCGTCCGCGATGCATAAGAACAAAAAGGAAGAGATTAGCCATATAAACAAGCGACCGGATCAGGTGGGGTCTGAAACAGGCATTTGTAGAGAAGATAATGAACAGAAAAGATTCAATCTTTAATCATGATTTCATCGTTCTCATCGTCCATGCTTGTTCATCGGGATCTGTTCGAGGTGGGTTTTGGTTGGTTTTTGAAGTTCTGGAAGAAAATTCATGAAAGATCAGACTTTTCTGCACTTGTAAGGAGTTTTTCTTTTTCTTTTCTTTTTACAGGAAAGACATATTCAAAGTCTGACTTACGTGAAACATGGTTTGTGTTTATAGGGTTGAAACTTGCACCGACCAAAAACAATGCTGTGTTTCGAATTTTTTACATTAAATCTTATCTATATATTCTTACGTAAATATATACATAAAATTTAACCAAATAAGATTCAAATAAAATAATTTTCACATAAATGTGTAGATAATATTTAATAAAATATGATAAGAATACTGGAACAAAAGATTTAATCTCAAAAAAGAGTCTGAGAGAAGTACTAATTTTTTGTTTCCAAATATTAAAAAATGAAGAAAATTATTAAATTATTAAATCATTTTGTTGACTTCAGGAGTTAAATGAGAAAATAAGAAAAAAATGTTCTTTAATTAGATGATACTTCAATTTAAACTTTAAGATCCTTTTTTTTCATAATTTTGGGAGGCAATTTTAGCAATAATGAAAATAATAAATTAGCATCTAATTTATCTCTTAATTCAATTCTTAATCTAATTATAGTAATATCAACCATTTTCGTGAGTATACCAACAAATCAAAGCTCGAATTGAACGATTTTCATACCAAATTAACTTTGTTTAATAATTGAAGAACTAATTAATCAAAACATCATTTGGCCTTCAACCAATCAAATTTCGAGTTATCTAAGTCTAATCAGTTCGAACTCAGGCCTAACCTTAGTCACGAAGGCACGTGAACACCAACTTCTGCTTAAAAAGTTGCAGTTATGGAAATAATCACAATATACTCCTGATGAAGGTAAGTCCATGTGAACCTGCCCATTTAAGCCAATAAATTGATTTTGGTATTCATAATTCAAGAGAACATCACAAAGTTAATGGTTTGAATGAATTTAATTTGAATACTTACCAGGGCGATGCACTAAGAAACTTGGCAAAAGAGTTGGAGAGAGATATGGAATTAAGAATCCAGAGAACCTATTGATAGATTATGGAAATAAATCGGCACTTACAAGTTTAAATGTACATACAATGCCGTCTGGGACGACAAGATTACAGAACATGAGACCCATCTAGGGATTGAGCTTCTTGGGTTGACATGTATATGTACTCTTCCAGTTTATTACCGCCATGGAAGCAGGGAAAGAATCTATAAAGTTCACGCATTGGATGGTAGCAAACAGCAGCAGCAGCAGCAAGTATCAAAAAGTCGCAAGTTGGTAAAGGAAGACCAAAGCTCCAGGCTGCCCATAAATTTCAGCTTCAAGTAACATGTTTCGCCAAATGTCCAAGATTCTAGAGCGGGATCACATGATGTTATGAAGAGATTGCGGAAGCAACGTTGGGCACAGGATCACCGTCTGCTGTAGCAGAAGTTTGCCTATGGTATTTTCGTTGTTCCTGAGCCCTTCTTCTGTTGGATTCAAGGATAATTAGGAGGGCTGTAATGTCAGCAGGGCTCACACCACCAACTCTACTTGCCTGACCAATAGTTTGTGGCCTAACCTGGAAGCCACAGAGTTGATAGAATCTGTTTCATATGCTCAATAGAAAACATACAAAAGACAGTTTTGAATAATCAATCTGCTCGATCCTCATTTGCAAGCAATCAAAAGGATTTCAGCATAATCTGCACTCTTTCCAATTATATACAGAGAACTTCTCATCCAAGTATCTCGAAACAAGATTTTAAAGTTAATATGCCATATAATTCAATTTAAGATAAGTGAGAGGAAGTGGACAAGGTTCATATATAACATACATTCAACTGAATATAGCAGATTTTTTTCCGGTAGTGTTATGACCTAAGTGCAAAAGAACCCATAAAAGATATGACAACCATTGCCATCTGAGCTCGAGCGTAATCAGCAATGCACAGCAACCTCAGAGATGATATATAGATACATTATAGTGATATGATTTAAATTCAAACATGATAGAACATTCAGGGAGAGAAATTAACTTGTTTTCCGACCAGCAGCACATTTTAAAAGCTCTATAACAGTGAAAGAACATCAGAATATCTTTTGAAACGTGTGAGATTTGAAGATAAAATAGAGCATTTTTGAAGTGGGACAGAAAACATCACTTCTACAAACCTTGGAGAGCTTCTCACGAGCTTCAAGCGACAAAGTTGCCATTGCAAAGTAATCCAGGTCGTCTGGAAGTAGTCTATTTTGTTGATGGGCCATCTACAAGTAGAGAAAGCATCCATTTGATGAGCCAATTTTGGCATCAACGTATTCTGTTTTTTCTTTTTATCAAATCTATTACGTAAAAATTTTCTAGGAAAAAGGAAAAAATCAGTCAAATAATATAGGGAAAAATCAGTCAAATAATATAGGATGTCTCATCTTACTACGTAACTCCTAAATTTGTTTAGATCAATCATAAATGAATTTGAAAGCCAAAACATACACACAAGAAACATATGCACTTCATGTAAAAGGCAACTCATTTAATATGAAAAGAAGCAGAATAAAATATCTCAACAATGCAGGCTGAACATTGCGGGAATGGGACGAAGTGTTATTCCTCCATTTCACTTATTGGTACAAGCATTGTTAACCACTTCACCAAACTTGACCATAATCAATAACCCCGGATCCCTAGAAAAATTCCAAATATAGGCGAATAAACCTTTTCAAAGGAAGTTGAATAACACCTGTTGTAGTTGGATTTGCTGGCGTGTGATGAAGCCTTCATACTTGACATCGATCTCCACACAGTCTTTCTCCACTTTAGACAAGACTTCATTACCAAAACCATGCTTATCAAGAACCTCATATCCCACATGTGGTTTCTTTAGAAGACTCTCCAATGTTGAAGAGTCCCTAACAGGCTGTCCAGACAGACAAGTAACATCAGCAGCCAATTCTCCTCCTGAAAGAAATATAAAAAGTAGATATAAATCGATCTCCAAAATCAAGAGAAATTCTCTCTGCGTATGATTTAATCTCAAATTCAAACACAATGTATGTGTAGCACCAAATCTTTTTTATATTCCTGACAAGGCATATCTCATTTCTTCTCTCTCTTCCTCTTTCTCTCTCAACCAACTACAAATCACTGTTAACCTTTTGCCATAATTCAATCATTAATGCAATTGCACAATGCAAAAAAGCAAGAGCAACAGAATTTGATATGCATCTAGATTAAAGTTCAAATATGCTTTCTAATTATGCTTTCACTATTTCTTTCACAAGAGAAATGCACCCATCAATTGTGTGTTGCTCTTTTCCTTTGACAGAACAGTTTGATCATGACTGGACAATTTAGAAGAGAAAATAAATAGACCAGGTCAAAAAGTTCGAGTTTGAGTTTTGGTTATCATTTCCATCCATTCTAGAAAAGAGTTAACTAGCAAAATGGTAACACTTACTTTATCTGCAAATAAACTGATTATCAACTTATATGGCTAAGTAATCCTTATAAGTATTTACAGGTATTTCACGTCCTAGCTTTGCTATGACAGAAGGATACAAACCTGAAATCCTGACTGCTTTCAAACGCCTTTTTTCCTCAGAAATTCGAGCTTGCTTATCCTGGTACAGAGTCCAGCGTCTATCATCTATCAACCCAATTTCACGGCCCAAAGGTGTGAGACGGCTATCAGCATTATCAGAACGAAGAAGAAGACGATGTTCTGAGCGGCTAAGGGAAAGGAAGAGGAAATAAATTTGGTCAAATTTTTAAGCAGAATAAGAAAATGGATAACAGACACACACCTTCCCGTTGTTTGGCTTATTCCTGAATAGTTCCCTATGGTTTGATACTCTTAAAAAATAAAGTTCTCATAATTCGTTAAATAGTCCACACACACCCCTTCTGTTAGTTTTTTCCTTCAAAATTTTGACCGAACTAACACGTGACATTTAACAAAGTATGTGGACTTTCTTTCAGAATATTAAACTATAAGGAGTTTTTCTTAAGAATGAGCCAGACCACAGGGAAGTGTGTGTTTTTATACCTTAAAAAATCAACAATTTGAGGAAATAACACTACAACAATGAGTTATATGCATCTAAGAAAATACCTTGTCAACATGCGATAAGGCTCACGAAGATCCTTAGTGATCAAATCATCAATCAATGTTCCGATATAACTGCTTTCTCTCTCAAGGATAATCAGTGGTTTACCATCCGAATGCCTTGCAGCATTTATACCAGAAATAATTCCCTAAAAATGTAAAACATGAAATGAGTCATAGACAGAGGAACACCATATCACCTCAAAGTAAAAAAGATTACTTTTGTATCATGAGAGAGGTCCCATTTTTGCTTTTCCTCTCTAAAAAATTTTAGGAGATGAATAACCTGTGCAGCAGCCTCTTCATAGCCTGTTGTCCCATTTATCTGACCAGAGAAGAAAAGTCCTTCGACCTTTTTAGTCATGAGAGACCTAAAGCACTGATAAGCAGGCAGGAAATCATATTCCACAGCATATGCAGGTCTTAGCATTGAACAATTTTCAAGTCCAGGTAAAGTTCTCAGTAGTGGCAACTGTAGCCTTTCTGGTAACCCGGTAGAGAACCCCTGCAAGTCTAGCAAATAAATAACTGGAAATAGAGCATATTTTAAAATAATGCAGAGCATAGGGAAAAGCATATAACATAGTATTAAAATAAGATGCTGATAGTTTATGTTAAAAACAATTGGTCATCAGAAAATAATGGCTATTAAAAGAAGCACATTATGACAAATCAAAGGAAAACTCATTTTCTATTACGCATGTTAGACTAAAACAAAAATAAGGAGCAACCATAGTGCAGAAGCCCCTTCTAGTTTATATCAGCAAAGGGATTTCTTGCAACCAAATATCCAAATTTTCCAAGACTTCAAGTAGTACCAAAACCATGTCCTGTAGCTTTATACATGTCCAGATGTCACCCTGTGAAGTTCCAGGAAATTTCAGTACACAACATGGAAGATAATTGCACCCATGCTGTAAAATTCCTACTCATAATCAACTGGAGCAAAGATCTCAGTCACTGTCTGTGGACCCAAACTTAGTCACATAAGTGCAATACTGGTTATTAAGGGAACATACGTTAATAGCATGAAGTTAGATATTTTGTATGTATTTGGGAAATTAAAAGATAAGAAACGTTAAAATTGTTGTAAAACACAGTGCCACCTTGGCTCTCCAAACCAATTATGTTCCAAGGTATTTATGCATTTGTAAATTGAACTACGAAAAATATCAATAATCCCACAATCATTCATGAAGCAGCTGGGATTGTAGTTAGTAATATGCAGATTTCGACGAGTTCAACTGTTTATATTGGTGCGGGTGGTCACTTCAGTCTCATTTTCAGAATCAGGATATCCAAGCCTCTGATTCATTGAGTTGATAACCCTATCAAAAGGTGTAGCTAAATTATGCATATAAGATGTTACCAACTTGATGTGATTCCTTTGCTTGAGTTTCCCTAAATTGAATTGGAGAGCTCTTTAAGAGGTGGATTCACCTGCCTTGTTTTCTTATTAGTTTCTTTTTTAGCATAATAGGAAAAATAAATTTAAGATATGAACCTGCACATACAGCTCAGGCACATTTCGACCTTCTGGTTCAAGAAAAATTTGATGGGATTCTTTATCCTGAAATCTGACAATCTGAAAAGAAAAAATATATAAAAAAATAAGTACACATGTTGAGCGCTTGTCAAAAAAAATCAAAAGGTAAAATAGGTACGATAATTTTATTGACATGAAAGTCATATCTAGTTATGACACATTAAATTGAGAGAGAAAGCACCAAACTGACTATATACATCTATCACTTGGACAAGAAACTTAGATCGAATACTTAAGAAGAACAAACAACTTTCATGAAAACAGACAAGAACAAATGTGCACCTTATCTTCAATTGACGGGCAGTACCTTGGCCCCTTTGCTTCCACCCATCCTCCATAAGTGGGTGTTTCATGCAAGTTATCCTTAATAAGTTGATGAGTGATTTTTGTTGTGCGTGTTAAATAGCAACACATCTGTTCCCTTTCTATGTGAGCATCAGCATCAAAACTAAACCAGCTAACCTATCAACCATAGACCCCATTATGAAGCACATGCAAACACTCAATAACCATAAACAAATGTACCTCATTCTCATTTCATTAGACTACCTGATGAACTATGAATTTTAGCCTAGATAACACTCTTCAATCTCTACATTAATCAGTTTACAGATTAACAAAGCTACTTGGCATTTGTAGCCAATCAACTAACACCTTTCTCAATGTTACAGCACAAATGTAATTGATGAGCACTAACATTCTTTCTTGTTCAAATTGCCCTGGCCTAGTAATGAACATTACAAGAAAGGTGAATATCCTAGTACGCTTTG
The DNA here is from genome assembly GCA_027575705.1 of Erythroxylum echinodendron. Classification (NCBI taxonomy): domain Eukaryota; kingdom Viridiplantae; phylum Streptophyta; class Magnoliopsida; order Malpighiales; family Erythroxylaceae; genus Erythroxylum; species Erythroxylum echinodendron. The sequence goes on along the minus strand of JANZXR010000170.1, from coordinate 34,695,092 downwards.
GGGTTATGCTTGTCATAAAAATAGATTGTGAAGCACCATTGGACATCTGGAATTATTTAGAACTAATCTTCTGAACCTACATATGAGATTAAATGGAAGGACCTCTTCATCTCCATGCTGGGGTTCTAAAACTGCGAAATCTACAGTCCGAATATCCACGCGTGCTGGGGTTCCAGTTTTTAACCGGTCAGTTTCAAATCCAAGACGTTGCAAATTCTCTGTGAGTCCTTGAGAAGCTGACTCACCAGCTCTTCCTGCAGGCATCGAAGTTCTACCAACCCAAATTTTACCACTCATAAAAGTGCCAGTTGTGAGAATGACCGAAGGAGCGTAGAAGTTCATGCCGAAAAAGGTAGACACACCTTCCACATTGTCATTTTTCCCTAATATTATATCTGTTACCATTGCCTCTCTCATGGAAAGATTTGGAGTACTGTAATCGAAGAAAACCACACAGAGAAGTCAGACAGGTGCAGGGACATTCAAGAAAGCAGTTATTTGGCAGTAAAGAAATAAAGCCAGTAAAATGCTAAATACTGATTAAACTTGACATAGTGTTGCCTTTTGATAGATAAAAGAAAAACTTAAAAGCTTTGTACTTTAGACGTTACGTAAAAGAAGAATAAAACAAAGTTTTTGCAAGAATAGTTTGACAGCAAAAGAAAATTCAAATGTTATGATACATAAACAAGTAATCCCAGCGAAAAGGCACCATAAATAAGAGATTATAGCTTGCATCTTCCTTCCAAAGCACAAAAGAGACTCATAATTCTTCAATGTGTACCAAACACACAATAAAGCAAACATAATCTTAGATACATTGCTCTATTATTTTGCGTACTAGATTGTACTTCCTCAAATAAAAGTGAAATCAAATGATAATAAAATCATTACTGCTATGTGTTCTTCCTTCTCAGACAAATAACCAGAGAGAAAAATATCAAAAACTTTTTAACAACTTTTCCGGTACCTTCAATTTCATTTTTATTTCTGTCCTTTGCTCAATAAGCATTAAAAATGTAAAATTAGGAAAAATTTTCAGTCGTCACGAGATCAAGTATAAGCCTGTTAATTCTGATTTAGACAAGAGAAACAATTTTTCTTCCACCAAAAAAAAACTATCATGTGAGCAAACCCCAAAACTGAGACAAGCAAAGGCCCAAAGTAGCATCACTATGGCGGGCATGTGATTCTGGTGTGGTAGCATCACTAGACCTTATCTCAGTTAATTCACATGCAAAGAAAAAGAGTGAATAACTTGCCTCTCTACTATTTTCTTCATCTGCATAGCATATTCCCTTTTGTCAGTTTGTGCACGTAAAGCTCGGACAGCAGGACCTCTTGAGCTGTTGAGTACACGCTTCTGTAGATAGCACCTAAAGCATGAAGAAAATGACAATTATGTTTAAAATTTGACATAAATAAGTTACCAAATATGATGTCCACTACACATAAGCACATTTTCGACACCAATACTTTTCATTTCATTTATCAAGAAATATCAACAGGTTTCAGTTGGAAAATGTACTTCTGGTTCCTTTTTGGTAATCACTAATCATGTCTGACAAGCTTTCCTATGTTTCAGAGAAATTGAGAAAATCTAATAAAAATCAATAAAAAGCAAGTACAAGCAAGGTTTGCACTTGCTACTAAATCACCAGATAAGTAACTTTCAAAAGCATAGTGTGGTATTGGATATTACCTGTCAGCAACCTTCCCAATTTCACCACCCAGTGCATCCACTTCATGAACTAATTGTGACTTTGCAGGTCCACCAACTGCTGGATTGCAAGGCTGTACGAAACTATTGGTCAGGATATTACTCTTTCTTCAGGAGCGTGAGTGGTTTCAGAGATACTCAAACAACTTCTAGGATTTGGTTGAAAAGCATTTGGGTATTTAAATGGTTGAAAACGTGGTTATCAGTTCTCTTCATCGAACAAATTCAAGTAAACTCGCATAAACGATTCATGAAACAGTGGCTATCACCAGTTAACCATTCCTCAAATACAAGCATTTAAATGTTAAATAAATCGTTCAAGAGGATAACCTGCCATGCTATTCTATCGATATTCAATGAGAGAAGAAGCGTTTTTGCCCCCAAACGAGCAGAAGCAAGAGCTGCTTCACAACCTGCGTGTCCACCTCCAACCACAATGACATCATATCTTTCATCATTAGCTCCACCATGACTACTCCAATCTGAAATTTTTTTTGAAATTGGGAAAGTAAGTTAACAGAAGTATCATAATATCATGTCCGACTACGATTAACCCGTACAAGAGTAGCAACAACTGATCCAAGATTTCAATACAAGCTTCAAATTTAACGTGACATGCAAAGAATTCATGTTTTTTAGTAAATATTCATCAAAAGTGAGAATTGGTACTAACATATAAACAAGAATATAGAGAAGAGAAAGTTAAAAGCGGAAACCTGGAGAGCTGGTGGCGGTGGCGGTGACGGGAACGGAAAAAGGGCGGGAGAATCCAAACACCGCAAGCCTCCGTCGAGGACAGCGACGGAAGGAAAGAGTCTGAGACTTGTGGAGAAGAGGTAAAGAGAAGGAGACGTGTAAACGTGAAACGCGAGAGAGATGGAGAGATATTGTGGAGGCCGTTGCCATGTGTAAGTAAATGCACATACACGCACACGCACAGTGTTGTTACTACTGCTGGATTTGAAGAAGAAGGAGGAGGAATGAGGAGAAGGAGGACATGGAAGAAGAGGAAGAGCAATGTTGTCCAATTGCTTGCTTGTCTTATCAGTGTACCTGCGAAGCTGAGTCCTCGAGAGAAATGGGTCGGGTAGAGTGTGGGTGCAAAGCATAAGCCCAGCCCAATGAGCTTAATGGTTTTAACTATCAAAAATTGGGTCCGCCCCCAAAACCCAACTACTCTTTTTTATTTTTTAATTATAATAATGTTATTTTATCATTATAAACAAAAATCTAATTCGAACCGATCAAACTTCAAATCACTTGAGCATCGATAAGGCTTGGGTTCAAGTTTCTCAGGTAGGCATGTCAATGTGGGCCTGGGTCTTCGGTCACAGTGGCCTTTAGTCGGCCCATGATCCATCAGGCTATGATGTGTCAACTCGACTTGCCTATTAATTTTTTAAAGAAAAATTTAAAATAACATCGTTTCGGAAAAAAAAGATAAGCGATGGGCCGACCTGAACAGGCTATGGTCGGCTCGTGACTAGGCTAATCTAAGCCAAAAATGAGTCAAACACAACCGAACCATAATTGTCATGCCTACTCTCAAGCATCAATAGCTATGAGAATAGAAAATGTTTGTTTACATATATATTATCTTTACATGAATATTATTTTGATATTTGAGTTTTGAGGATTACTCTATATCTCATAAATATATGATGTATGAAATTTATTTTTTATTAAATGTATTTTAAATATAATTAATAAGAATATACTAAATATAATTAGAATATATTTAATTTTAATTAATTAAATATAATTAATAATAATATATTAATTATAATACATTAAAATTAAATATAATAGATTAAATTTTTGGACAAATTTTTTACAATTCAATTGTCTCGAATTTACACTAAAATTATATCATTTCGATTTAAATATAAAATCAAAATAATATCAATTTATACAATTATAGTAAAAACAACTTAATTTTACTAGCTCAATTAGGACGAATTTGAATCTTTCAAACTTGATGAAGGATAACAAACTCAACCTAGCTCGATCTAAAGTTAACAAAATTGACCTAAATTAACCGAGTTTTAAATTAAGCTTGAGCATTATTATAAAGTTTAGCTTTAGATTGAGTATAAACTCAGGCAGTTTAGCTCGGCTTAACTCGAGTTCAAAATTTCACACAAAATGAAATTATTTTAAATTAAATTTTAAAAAATAAATTTAATCAGGCTCTATTGAGCTTTAAAATATTCAAGCTTAATTGTGTTTGAAATCAAAGTCAAACTTAAAAATTAAATTTCATAGTAAGCTCAAGCCTAAACAAGTTAAAGCTGACCCAATCTATTGACATGCATAAATTGGATTAAATTAGTCTTTCTTAGGCCGGATTCAAAACTCGATTGACCGACCCGGGCCAAAAAATGTAACCTTAAGTCCATCTCTAATAAATGCGTTTTTTCTTTTTACATTTTTCAAAATTCTCATTTTGTAGGGACTTGTGATTTTTTCTGTTAGGAGGATGAACAAACCTGAAAAGGTCAGGTCTTTTGAAGCTTTGGTAGATCCTGATCATCCATCTCATTCCTGTACTTATGAATCTCTGTTTGTTTTTAAAATTATTTCTATAGGTCTCATCGGATATTATGCAATTATTGATAATAATCGTGAGTACCTATAAATACTCTCCATAGCCGTCAAAGATCAAGAGTCAACAGAATAAAGCATTCAACAATGGAGGCACCGAAGTACGAGGCAGAGACGTATGTGGACGCGAGACCAATTTATCCAAACGACTGGTTTTCTATGCTTGCCGATCTCACTTCTGACCACTCTTTGGCTTGGGACGCCGGCACCGGTAATGGCCAAGCCGCCGTCGGTGTGAGTTCTTCTTCGCTTTTTTCTTTATCTCGCTTTACTTTCTCTGTTTCCAGTATACAATTAGGTTTTTCTTATCTTGAAGGTGGCCAAGTATTACAAGCATGTGATTGCAAGTGATGTAA
>JANZXR010000170.1:34654130-34667453 GCA_027575705.1 Erythroxylum echinodendron | reverse complement strand
TGACATCAAATTAATCGGGATTTGTACAAAATTATGTTTATTATGCTAGTCCATAAAATATTAACAAAATTCTATCATTGGAATCTTGTACCAAGTACTCTGTTTGCCTTCTCTACGAAGGAACCAGATTCAGAGCGCATGCTGACTGTAGAGCTCAAGAAGACGAGATGTCCTTGCCCTATAAATAAGTGAACTGGAAGAGAGGTGGGATCATATCAGAAGCAACTATTACTTGGGGAAAGGTTGTATTGTGTAGTGACTGGTGAAGAAATGGGTGAGCCCACCGCCAACAACGGCCGACCAGCCACCTCTGGTTCCTTCTGCAACCACCCCTTGCCACGTGGGAAACTCAAGAATAGCATCGTGCGGGCTGGATTTAATTGTTCTCCTTCAAAGAGACAAAATGGTTGATGATCTACATGGAAGTACGTTGTTGATGTTCACTTCCTTTTGAAGTAGTGATCGGTCTGTTACTTTTTCTTCTTTTTATGGGAATAGTAGATCAACACACCAGGTGTCTCTGTGCGCGCGGGTGTGATCTTTGTACCTAAGAATCAGCTTCTTACTTTTTAGTGATAATCTGAGATAAAATCATGTTCTCAGAATTAGGAGTAAGACTGTGTGATGCTGATATATTCTCTCCAGATCTCGTATATTAGCGAGACTTTTAATGGATTGTGGATGTTGTTGATGTTGTTGCGATCATGTTCTTCACGCTTCTGGTATTAGTTGTTGTTGTTATTATATCTACTGATGTAGATTATTAAATACTTTTCTTTTGCTTTCTTCAATCTTTAATCCTCTTCAGTGTTGTTCTTCTTGCATCGCTAAACCTAAGAATGAATTTGAGAATTTACCCATATCAGGAACGGTAGTTTCCTTATCAGTAAACAGAGTATCTCTCAGCTGTTGGTGTGTTTCACGACTCCTGGTGGCGTAGCCATTCATGAGTTTGTGAAAGTTTTAGAGAGATTCAGGAATGAATTCACAAGATGGACATGCAAAGTTATTGTATAGAAAAATTTTCCAAGAACCTGTCAATCCACCATGGTTACAATGAACATGATAATTGTCAATTGCAGCATCAACTATAAGGACACAAGAAGTTTGGAGCTGTACAGAAGATAATCTTCACTCTTGTTCGATCATCATAGCCAAAACTTGCAATTGGACAGCATTTACAATTTTCCACATTTACAAATATGTTACAATCTAACTTTCAATGATCTAGAACAAAAAGTTACAGAAACCACTAAAAGAAAATTTTATGCTTGAATTGAAAACAAGGATCAAGATGAATTTAGTCATCTAATCACGTCGTAAGAAATCTCCATTTTTTTATTATTTTTCTTACCAAGTTGAGACCCTTTGAAACTTTCAGAATATTAGTTCAAAAGGGTATATCAAAATTTCCAGAAATCTTTGATGATGAGTAGTTTTTTCTTTATCAAATCAATGAAGAAAAGTGTATCAGTGCCAATGAATAAGTAAGCAGAAGATGATATCTTCATGTTCACTTGTATATTCAGAGCCTGTTATTTACATTTGTGCAGAATACAGCTATCTGATATAGGATAAAACAAAGAATAAGTATATATGTAGTTAAGGTTACATGGAAGATATCTTGTATATATCTATATATGATATATTCAAAAATATTTGTGTAGAATCGCTGGAAGAACCAAAAAAAAAAATAAAATTAAGAACATGCAATATCTAATCTTTTTCTTCTTTTTTCTTTTTCTGGCAGGTTGGTGTTCCTTTTTTCTTACCAGTGCCTGACGGAATCAATTTGGTCTTGTTGCTGCAATTGTTTCTGAATGGTAGTACTAGGGGAAAAATTTAAAGAATAAGTTGGATCAGTGGCAACAAAAGATGGCTGAGACATGAGACTGGTAGAAGAATATACAGTACTGTAAGGTGATATATTTTGTTCATGTTCTTGTTGCTGTTGTTGATGATGATGATGATGATGGGGGTTTTGTTGATGTAACCTTTGTTCTGTTCTTTGTTGCTTGGGGATGTTTAGCTTCTCTCCTTCAATCTCTTTGTACTTGCTGAGATAGAGTTTAAGAGGAGCAACATAATCTTCAAAACCAAGAGTTGTAATGGCCCAGATAATGTCATCTCCATTGATGGTCTTCCTCTTCTCTCTTTGACATTTATCAGATGCCTCTCCGGTGACGAAGCTGATGAATTCCGACACACATTCTTGTACTGTCTCTTTTGCATCTTTTGAGATCTTCCCATTTCCTGGGATCACCTTCTTCATTATTCTGCCAACGTTGGCTATAGGAAGAAAACGATCTTGTTCTTTGTTATTGTTGTTAGTGCTGTTACTGCTCTTTAAGCATGGACTTTCAGGGCTACCTCCATTTGGCACACTTCCATGGCTCTCATTCTCCATCTCAAGTTTCTGTCTTTTGAATCTAACTTACAACACCCTTTGTTTGGATTTATGTTGACGATCTTAAGATTGCCGAGATTATCTGTTTTTTGGGGTTTTGATTAATGTTTTAAAAGGTTATTTTATGGACTGAAATGAAGGGAAAGAAGAGCATGAAAGTAGGCAAGTGAAGAGGAGAGGACAACAAGACCATACTGATAATAGGTTGTTTAGACCTATTAGAGTTCCAAGGGACCCGCTCTATGTGAGAAGGGTACGATAATTTAACAAACTTCTTCCCGTCATCTTGGACGCGGTTTGATCATTCTGTGCCATGTCTTGACTGCATTTTGACCTCTCTATATGACTACTTCCATGCATAATAGTAATAAGCAACAAAAAAAAAAAAATCAACAACTCTCTTTTTCAGTTTAACTGATAAATTGTCGAGTGCATATAATAATTTATAATTTACGTGTTGTTTCGAATAAATTGACTTTCGTGCATTCCTCTTCCAACATATACGCTTGGCTGTTGATAGAAAATTAACATTTCTTAACTTTCAGATGGTAGTCAAGAATGGAAAAGCTTCGTACGTATCAAAATAAACTATCGTGAGAAATATTGAAAATCCCTTCTGTAATCTAAAGATTGGAGAGAACTAGGCTGTAGTTTTAGCAAAAATTGCAGCATAGAACTTAAATCAACGAGACAAAAAAAAAGAAGACAGTTACCCATGTTGGCTCTAGGCCTTTAATGTCCTAAAATATTCTGGCATTTTTAAGGTAATGGTACGAGTAAAGGGAGAAGAATGACGGTGTCAATTGATTTAACTGAAGGTGTTAATTGATCATAGAAGACTTCTACAAAGGAAAGCAGAGGACAGCAGAAGGGAAGAAAAACAGAGAACTAGAGAAGTCTAAGAACAGAGAGTCCTAATAGAATCTGATCTGCCCTCCTATACCTGTGACCACCATAAAAGGAATTTGAGGATAAGCCAGTCTGAGTTTTCAATCCACCTCCGAAGCATTGGAAAGTTAAACAAAGCAGCCGCCAATGTATTAAGAATGAGATATACCACCACAGCTACGAGGTATTTAGGAGGGCATAATATCCATGAGCAGAACAGAAGCTCTGAAGTGCGACAATTGTGTGCATACCATAGAGAAAACATGCCTTCTGAATTACACGATAAATAGGTACAACCTTCCTCAGAGAGGCCTCATCATCTCCACCATAGAGGGGCTTAATTTTTTCTCCGGTAACAATGCTAACACTTCCAGCCAACAGGCCATGGAGTTCGTATGCCATCTGAATGGAGAAAGACGTCATTATTAGCAATTAAATCAGTGGTAGGCAAATGAGGTAGATTTATGATGAAATTATTTGTACATACATTGTGGAAGATTTAACATAGACATTCTGGCATGAAGCGAACAGTAGCAGCCTCACCCCCGATAAGAAGATATAGACCCATATAAAGTATCTTTCTCTGCTGAATTTCTTGCTGAGATTGAGGAAGACTACATGGAGGAAAATTTGTGGATTTCGGCATGAGGAACTACATCATGTGAACAGATCCAAAGATTCATCAAGCCGTATAAATGCAGAAACTATCACTCACCGCAAACTGTGTTTCGTCCTAGAAATCTGCAACAATTTTTATAATTTTTGAAAAGCTTGTTTATGACAGCATCAACCGCACGATCATCAAGCTAAACAAGAGAGGATGGGTTTAACCAAAGGATTGTCGAATAATAATTTTATGTATGTTATTCCTAAATTCATATGTAAAGAAAAGATACTCAAATTAGTCGTTGGTTCAGACACAAGGACAAATTAACTCGACCAACATACGTGCTCATATCAGTTACACTTTCTGTTTTAAGCATACAAACATCTTAAAGATGAATCTTAACATTGCCACAGTGGTGATCATGAATAAGTTAGAAACATTCCATGCGTTGTATCAGTTGCAATGTCATCTAGTCTTTGTTGAATTTCTCTTATTTTTCGACCAACTACATGATGAAGAACAACATCATGCGTAACAAAGCAGATGGAGCAAAAGATAGAAAGTACCTTGTCCGGCAGAGGAATGGGATCGGAAGAGTGGTGTTGATGTTATAAATCAACTAAAAATGTTATGAAATGTTATAAAGTTGAAAATTATTTACACAAACCATTATACTTACTAATTACTAATTTAATATATTTTCTTTATATACTTCTGATAACTCTAGAAAAGATTAAGCAAAATCTTCACTCAGTCTGTTTCAACAAAAAAATGGCAATATCTTCAGCTCACCTTGAGACCTGAAAACCCCTTACAGTTACTCTATCACGGAATTCATCTATAAGAAATCAAGGAATAAGCCATAAATTTAAAAAGATTATCATCTTGAGATGGGGCACAATTGCTTATCAAACTGGGGCAAAGTAGCACTCATTTATTCATTCATCCATTCATCACTTCTTGAATTTGTAAAAGCCCCACTAATAATGTCAACACAACATAACAAACTTCATTTATGACAGACAAACAGACACAATCATAAGATTAACAGCAATTCATAGCTACTTTTACCACTATTGTCCAACTTTTGAGAAAAGGTAAATGGCAATTACTGAGAAGACAAAAGAAAATGCAATAAATAACTTACAATGGTGGCAGTGCGTCTGTTGGAAGCCATGAGAGAACTCTTCCCAGTTTGTTCACAGACAAATTTTGATGATGAAAAAGCACCGACTTGGTGCTTGAATTGCAACTCTGGTCACCGCCACTATCATCTTTCGCCACATCGTCATCTACGCTAGGCATAGGCTCAACAATCTCAACATCCCTCAAATTGTCCGACAGTCCTTATCAGGCTTCTTCTTCTTCTCTTCTTCTGGCTTGGCCTGGGATTGACCATTGATACAGAACTAAAGATAATAAATAATTTATATTTTATGTAACTATTACTAAAAGTAATAATTAAAAGTTTATAATACAAAATATATCAAATAAAATAACTCTAGTTTAATGACATTATATTTTGATAATTTTTAGTTAAAAATAATTTTATTTTTAATTTAAAAAGTAATCTTGTCATAAATATATTGATAATAATGTAATATTAAAAAATCAGAAAATATAAAATTTGTGTTAATATTAATTTTATAATTATTAAAAGAACATAATTTATAGATTAAAAGAAATAGCTAATATATTAAAAATACATTTAATAGAGAGGGAGTAAATAAAGAATTAGAAAGTACCTGGCCAAATCGTGAGATGAGATATGTGAGAAAGTTTGTCTTTTTGAACTTTTGCTTCAAGAACATCACATGAATGTATATTCAATTGTTGAAGTCTGGTCGTGATGGATGGCGACACTAAATGGTACGGCAATGTCTTCAACTTTGGACAGCACCAAATGAAGAGTTCTTGAAGTGATGGCATAATTGTAATTGTCTTATTGTTAGTTCTCTTCATCAACCACTTATCAATATCATCCCACTCTTCCCATCTCAAAAAATTCGAAAAATCAAGTATCTTCAATTTTGGAAATGATAGGAAGGATGTTGATGCATCATTTTCTTTTTCTATTCCCATAAATTCAACGCCCACTCTTTTCACTCCCATATCGAATAGTTTTAGCTCTTCAAGGCACGACAACTTCCCCAATGGAGGCAATTCTTCACAATTTCCAGACTTATAAATCGTAAGCTTCCTGAGTAGGTTTAGCTTCATCATCCAACTTGGGAACAACGTCTTGCCTTTATACTCTTTAATGCTTAATATTTCCAAATCCTCTAAAGCTTCAAGTAACTCTTCCTCATCTTTCATCCCATTATCTCCTTCAACTGTCTCTTCCTCGTCTTCTTCCACATCAAAAATCAAACTCAAATCAATGACATTTTTTTTCTTCATAAGTTGGGCTTTTCTGGCCTCTTCTAGCTTTTTCACATTTCCCAACCCTTTTATCGTCAAATGTCCTATATTTAATAATTAAAAATTTATAAGATAAAAATATATCAAATAAAATAACTCTACTTTCTCCAAAAAAAATTCCACTTTTATATATCAATTTATTAGAAGACAAAAAGAATAAAAGAATAATTGTGTTTAACAATTACATGTAAAAAATATCAAATTTCTAATTTAAGAATAGTATTTAACTATTTTAATTGTAATATATTTTGATGATTTTAATTAAAAAATAATTTTATTTTTAATTTAAAAAGTAATCTCGCCATGAATATATTGACAATATAGATTAGTTAACAAAATATTGACAAAAATCAGAAAATAGAAAATTTGTATTAATATGTTTGATTTTACAATTATTAAAAGAACATAATTTATAGGTTAAAAGAAATAGTTAATATATTAAAAATTACAGTTAATTGAAAAGAGTAAACAAAGAATTAGAAAGTACCTCGTACAATAGCGAGATTAGGTATGTGAGAAAGTTTGTCTTTTTGGACTTCTTGTTGAAGAACATCACATACACTTATATTCAATCTTTGAAGTCTCGTGGTGATGGGTGGCGACAGTAAATAGTACGACAATGTCTTCAACTTTCGGCACCTATAGATAGAGAGTTTTTGAAGGCATGGCATAATTGTAATTGTCTTATTATTAATTCTCTCCATCAACCACTCATCAATATCATCCCACTCTTTCCATTTCAAAAAATCCCAAAATTGAAGTCTCTTCAATTTTGGAAATGATAGGAAGGGTGTTGATGTATCTTTTTCTTTTTCTATTCCCATAAATTCAACACTCACTCTTTTCACTCTCATATCTCTTAGTTCTAGATCTTCAAGGCACAACAACTTCCCCAATGGAGGCAATTCTTCACAATGTCCAGAGTTACAAATTATAAGCTTCCCTAGTAGATTTAGCTTCATCATCCAACTTGGGAACAACGTCTTGCCTCTATACTTGTCTATGCTTAATATTTCCAAATCCGAAGGTGGCTCTAAAGCTTCAAGTAACTCTTCCTCATCTTCTAGCACATGATCTCTATCAAAACTCAACCACAAATTGGTGACATTTTTTTTCTTCACAAGTTGTGCTTTTCTGGCCTTTTCTAGCTCTCTTACATTTCCCAACCCTCTTATCTTCAAACTTCCTCTAAGATTATTCAACTTCTTCATTTCAACAATCGAAGATGATTCATCCTCATTCACGCTTACGATGAACACAATCAACTTTTTGAGACGCCATAGGTTTCCTATTCCTTTGGGAAGATATTTTATCTTATCACAAGACCCAATATATAAATACATCAAGTTGATTAGTTTCCCAATCCCTTGAGGCAATTCTACCAAATTGTCGCAGTTCTCAAGAATTAATGTCTGCAAATTGTAACACTCACACAAAGTCTCTGGTAACTTCTCTAGAGTTCTATTCGCAGACAAGTCAAGCCACCTGAGATGAACTAATCTATTTATTGAAGATGGAACTTCTTCGATGCCACAACTACTAAGATCTAATGTCCTTAGACATGTCAAATGATCAAATATATTCTTAAGTGCGTCAACAATCAATGACGAGCTATACCCAAGTAATTGAATGATCAAACTGCGTAATTTGGTAAAATCATAAATATATCTAGGAAACAAAGCATCATTTTCGATTGTCAAAGTCAAATGATGAACATTTGCATTTGCATATAAAGAGTTTCCATTCAACTCTATATCATTTAGGACCTCTATCATCAAGCACTCACCTTTTGTAAATGTTTGGGCTAAATCACTCACCATATCATGCAACATACAAATACTATCATCATAATATGAAATCTGGAGTAAAGAACGTGCGATCAAATTATCAAAATAAGTCTCACCAACCATTTCCAAATCTTCATCTTTTTCTTCTCTCTTTAAATAACCTTGAGCCATCCACATTCCAATCAATTTTCTCTTTGATATCTTAGAATCTTTAGGAAAGATAGCACAATATTTAAAACATTGCTTTAATGACAATGGCAAATCATAATAACTGAGCTTAAGAGAATCCAAGGCATCTTCACCTTTCCATTCATTTTTTTTCCAAGACTTTCAACCATTCCTTTTCAGATTTCTTAAAGCGTAGGAGACCACCTACAGTGGTAGCAACAAGAGGCAAACCCTTGCACTTATCAGCAATTCTCCTACCAATGCTCTCCAACTTTTGACAATCCCCTTGAGCAAGAGCAATTTGACTAATTATTAACCAACATTCCTCCGAAGTCAAAAGTCCTACCTTGTGTATACTCTCAGGATTACACCCCATGACCCTAGCAACTCTTTCATTACGTGTTGTTACTAGAATTGTACTTCCTAGTGAACCACGTGTAAGAAATTGTTCCAATTCCTCCCATTTATTGTGACTCTCATTCCAGACATCATCTAAAACAAGCAAGAACCTTGTTTCATTGAGATATGCATTTATCTCCTTTAACACGTTATCTAATTCTTTAAAATTATGTGCAGTGAAAGAATTATTTAGAGATTCAAGAATTGCTTTTGCAATACGCATTTCATCGAAAGAATCCGAAACACATATCCATATCTTCTTCTCAAAATGAGTGTTGATCTCGTCATCATTATAAATAAATTTAGCTAAAGTTGTCTTGCCGATTCCCCCCATCCCCACGAGGGAGATGACATGAAGCTTTGATTTGGGCTTAAGTATCATGCTTTTTACTTCATCTTTTTCTTCATCTCTACCTTTTACCTTTTGTGTATCAACGAAAGATGTAGTCACGTGTCTCTCGATATGCTTATCAGCTATGTTGGTTGAATTAAGTTGATACCGAACTTTATCGGTTGCAATGTCATCCAGTATTTGATGGATTTCTTTTATTCGGCCACCGACAACCCGACGAAGACCAACATCGCGCATAGTGAAGGAGATGCAGCAAAAAATAGAGAGTACCTTGTGCGTGAGATGATTTTGGTTGGAACCGGAAGAGTGGTGTTGATGTTGGAGCTGTGATGTCTGAATCCAAGTCTTCCACTCATCTAACACATCGTCCATGTCATAGGAAACAGCTTTGAGATCAAACAGCCATTTCTTGACAGAAGCTTCCTTCAGTTGTTGCTCCTCTGCATCGTCTAGGAGGGCCTGAATGGAGTTGAAATTGCTCACAAGTTTCTTAACTTCATCGTTAATTCCGGTCACCAACTTCACCTCTTCTTTTATGGAACTAAGGAGCATGGAGGTTAGGTCCTCCACCACAGCAGAAATAATAGCATCGACCATTTTCAGGGATCAAAGGGTAAGCAAAAGGGTTATGAGAATTTGAAGAAGACAATTGTCGCAGAGAGCCAGAAATGAAATTCTCTGTTTACAGACTATTTGAAAACAGATTGAGAGGAAGTTTCATTACCGTACGTGGGGAAGGAAGGAAGGAATGAAGGAAGGCAGGTTAATTGAGAAGTCAATGAAAACAGCTTGAGAGGCTGAGGAAGTTTCATTACCCTAGTGGGGAAGGAAGGAAGGACCTTTCTCTTCTACGCCGTCGTTTCCGCAGTTGTTATCATGCCCAATTCTTAATTACCCCCTCCTCCTTGATGGTGACTTTTCCAAGTAATATTCATCACTCGGTTCATATTCCACAATCTTAATCTTTTGATTAATTATCACCCAGAGATCAACTATAAACAATCACATCATGTACATAAATAGTAGATGCTAGTGATAGACTTCCAGATGAAGGTTGTTAATTAGGTAGGAATTGGTTATGCAGTAAAAGTAGCTCATAGACGCCTCTTACGACTTCCTCAGTGAGTTTTCCCAGGTTGAGTTGATGGCCTGAAATCGTCTTGCGTTTCGTTCTTTCCAGATGGGTCGAACTATCAAACCCATGGCAATGATTAAGGTCTCTCGTTTAGCAATTGGAATAGATGAATTAGACGTTAGACACTTGATGAAATATAGATCTAAACCAACATAAAAATTTGAAAATAAAGATGATACCACACACGTGCATGTACGCATAGGACTATAGGAGAGAATTTTGTCCTAGTAGAAAGTGGCACTGTTGATGGTCAAAGACTTGAAGTTATGAATAAAAAAAGGCATATAATAAATAATATATGAGAGTATGCCTTTACTGGTTGTAATTGAGACTCTTCAGAGAATTGGCTGGTGTCGTGAATCACAGGAGAATTAACAATGCTTTGGATTGATAAACTGGCTTCTGGTGAAGTTTCTGCACTAAATGTCCAAAAGCTTCCACAGAGTGTAATCCGAAGTTAACCAATGTCATGTCCACAAGAATTCTTCTTAACATAATCAAGCTCCATAGAGCGGCAACGGGGCGTTGTCCAGATCGTTTAGGGGCAAGAAGCTGCAGAGCCCACTTTAATTCCTCTCTAGAAGAATGTATAGAATAGCAGGCATGCCAAATACCAAACTGATCCATCAAAGCTTCATTGAATCTCAACTTCTTCCGGGTTTGAGCATCTAAATATTCTTCCCCACATGCATACCACTGTGCTGTTGGCCGGATAACGAGAGGCTGAGGCTGTAAATTAGAACTAAGCCTCAGCCAGTTTTTCTGCTGCTCGTTCATACAACTTGGGAAATCCATCAAATATATGAAAACGGGAAGATGGATCTTGAGTGAGGATTTCAGGAACTGTAAGTGTCAAAGACAGGAAACATTCGGAAATTGCAGCCTCTTCTTCCTGCAAAACAGTAACACAAACACATGAATTCTAGAACTCAATTCATCCACCAAATCAATGGCTGTGGAAGAATAGTTGCTTACAACTAGAGCATTGAACTCTATCTCCTCATCTATGGCACTTATTATAGCCAGGTCCTCCAAAAGATCCCGCTTTTAGATGAAGAATACAGTTGCTCGAATCACGCTTCAACTATAAATTAATCAATCTCTCAATGTTAATAAAATTTATGCAACAACGCTTAAAAACCAACCCAAAACAAACTAATTCGCAACAGAAACTGCAAACTAAATAAGCAAAAAACAAAAGAAGGCAGCAAACAGGTTCTCTGATGAAAGCGTGTGTTTACATTATCAATTATGTGCAGTTCTCCATTCTGATCCTGCAAAAACAGATCCAAATTTGGTAAATACCACATTGGATAGGCGACTATATAGAAAGGAAGAGAAAACTAAAAGAGAAGAAATATAACAGGCAGAGGGGAAGAGAAAGAGGGAGACTTCTAATATTACCAAGATAAAGCATTTAATTTCTACATCTTCACTCGACATGCCATCTATATCCTGATCATCATATGCAGCATTATAGAGCAAGCTTCAGTTCAATATGACGTACAAGGAGAAGATCTTAAGCCAGAATTCTGCAAGAAATTGGAAGCCTAAATGTTTCTTAACTTTAGAATCAATCAAAATCTACAATTCTTTTATTACCAAAAAGAAAAAGAAACACGGATTGTTTTGATTCGTTTGGATTCAGACACGATGAGCTAGATCCGTCGTCTATTTACATTGCTTGAAGAGTAAGAAAATAAGATATCAAGGGTCTAAGTTCCCAAAGAACTAAATGTCAAAGAGGTGTATGAAGACTACAAATGGAAATGATGAACCATTCCTTCATGTCATTTGTGGCAAAGAAATAGATCAATAGCACATACAGAAGATGTCCCAAGGAAAAAGAAAGAGATATAGACAAAAATACAAAGGAAATATAAATATTAATCGATTAATCAATAAGGTTAAAGAAATTTGATTAAGCAAAATCTTGAAGACAATGCAATATCCACAATAATCAAGTACCAAAACAAACCATGTTCAACATATGGGGTATACATAATGCTCTACACTAATAAACAGCATGTGTTTTGACAGACGAATTGAGAAAAGCTCTCGGTAGACCGTTTACATTCTGCAAAATTATATACCCCTCTAACGTTTCATCCGTTAATAGTTCTTTAACCTTTTTCAATTTAACCATTTGATTTTTTCTTAATTTAAAATTTTGATTCAATATTTTTCAATATTTCACACTGTTATGTATCATTTTTTGGCTGATACAGACAAATACTGTAAGAAATTCATAGTGTTCGTAGACGTGATTCAATTGGCATTATATCAAGTGTTGATGTATTGAGTGATGTAAATTTGAAAACCTGTCTGAAGTTTGTTTTTGGGTTTTGGAAGTCATTATTAACAAATTGTTGGATGATCACAATTTGAAACATTTCCTTGAGATCTTAAGAAACAACCTGCAAATTCTGCAGAATATCACCAGATTATCATAATGCTAACTCACATTCAATCAGCCATGTCAATCCTTTCATAGAACTTTCCAAATAAACATTACCAGGAAACTTCTACCTAGCAACAGAACATGTAGAAATTCTATATAAAGCGTCAAGTAAAGGAGTCAAAGGACTTCTGAATAAGCAAAAACATGAAATGTATTACAATGCCATGAACTAAGAACACAAGATTATGATTCTGATATATAAAGCTTCTCCAGCATCAGGATTCTGGCATTGTATACCCAAAACAGAACCTGCATGGTTACTGCTGCATCTTGCAAGGTGGGGAACATTGAGAGAAGGTGCAGGTTTTTTTAAAAAAAGTACAAGCTTTCTTCGTTAAGAATAGAGCAAAACATATTCGGAGACACATGATACATTGAGAACTCATCCGAGGATGTTCATCCAGATTTTGACAATGGACTTTATACTTAAGAATATAATTCACTCTTGTACAATAAATAACAGTATGAACTGATACTAAAAACTATGATGCTAAGCCCAAGATCAAGAAATAAAGAAAAAGAAAAAAATAACCTACTTGGCATGGTACAATAGCTAATGTGGAAATACAGTTATCACAAGCTGAAAGTAGCAACTTTTCAAGGTAAGGAAATCTAATCTCGTGGCAAGGCAGGCCTCAATAAAATGGCCATTGTAGTCATGTTTTAGCAATAGCATATGTAATTGTTTCCCACTCTTT
>JANZXR010000170.1:34637029-34648619 GCA_027575705.1 Erythroxylum echinodendron | reverse complement strand
ACAGTGTACAACATCAAATACGGTGCCTGGAAAGGGAAGTCTCTTCGTGCCCATCACTGCAGATATACCAGGAATCCCTCTTTCAAGGGCGAATTGCACTTGTGCTTCATGTTCGTCCTTAGGCGCAAATGACATCGTGAGTACGTTTCTGTCAAAAAGAAAGCCTCCAAAGCTTGCAACTCCACAACCAACATCCAAGATTACACGGGAGCGCTTTCCCCAAGCAACTTCAGGGACAGCCTAAAGAAACAGACATCTCAATAAGAATTACCCCTTAAGTCAAGAAGTACATGAATAAATACCAGTGATCAACATAAAGGAATGTACATAGAGGAGAAAACTCAACTATGGAAAACCAGCTTCTCAGTTAGTTGGCTCAATCCGTTAATTAGTAATTTATCATAAAATCAATGATTGACCTTAGTTTGATTATAATGCATACCCAACAACACTAACTTATAAATGATGAGTACGTAGACCTAGTTTCAAATCTGAGATTGCAGCTTCAAACCTGGGTAGGATAATGTGATACACGGTAAATAAAATAATCTATCCAAGCCAGTTGAATCCTTTGTATGGATATGTAATGTTCAAATGATAATTGCATTATTCCAAGTTCACCTCATTTATAAAGTCAATGTAATGTAAAGCACCACGTTTAAACTGGGTTCCACCACCAGGAAAAGTGAGGTATTCACCAGTGACTTTCACCCAATTCTGATGCCCCTTAATTTGAGCAAGCTTGGGGTGAGGAACATTGTAATACCATATCTGCAAGAAAATGGTGTATCATTCATTGTTCAGAAAATGCACCTGTTAATGAGCTTATAAACTAATATCACCATACCTTTTCCCTGCTTTTAGGCCACTTGATTGGACGTCTATACCCTTCAGGAAGAGGAACTAGGCAGGTTGGAGGTTCCTGAGGACAGTGCCTCTCTCGATGTTCATAATGCTTGGTAGTCCGGAGACTTTTAATGGCTTGCAGATTGTCAAGACATGGGATATAATCAGGCCCAGCAGTGGCATTGCACAATTTCCAATTGTATCCATTATTTTGGTTATATAGTTGAGCCTCTTTTTCATTCTTTGACTCTGCTGCCTGAGTTGACCATGACCCAGTCTGAGTAGTGGTTTCATTCAAAAGCTCAGACTGAGCTCCTGGAGGAAATACCTCACTTGGAGTCTTGTTGTTAACCTGCCCGTCGGTGCTTTTCTCTGACTCCTTGTTATCATTTTGGTCTACCTTCTCCTCAGTCTGACCATTCTCTGCCTTCTCATTCTGATTTGATTGTGACTCTGTCTCATTAGTTTCAAACTTCTTTTCAGTCTCATCAGAAGTAGATCTTTTCTCAGAATCACCTGAATCAGATTGGTTCTCCGCAGAATTCTCATCTGAATCTCCCTGTCCAGCTACATTAATTCCTCCATTATCTGATTTCACCTCTACATTCTCTGAGCCTAATTCTCCTTCTGGTTTCTTAGAATCCAAGTCTTCTGTATTACCTTCCTGACTTTGAATCTTGTCATTTTGATTATCAGAGTTACTTCCCTCGTCAGGTTTTTCTTCAGGTTTCTCTGGCTTCTCCTCTGGTTTTACTTCAGGATAGTTCTCAGGCTTTACCTCTTGATTTTCTTGCGCGTTCGGTTTGTTTTCTCCCTGTGAAATATTGGAATTGGGGTCTACTTTGGTCGCATCACGAGGTAAGTCACCCTGGCTATCCTCAAACTGCTTAGGATTGGTTCCACTGCTCTCAATCACTTGTTCCTTCACATCATTCTTTTTTTCCTGACCGGGAACATCTACTTTTGGACTAGGAACTACAGATGACGATGTCATCATCCATAACGCAACCAAGCATAGCCCCACAAAAACCACAATTGTCGCTGTCGAACAGTAATTTGTAGTTTGTCTTCTATTGTCTATCCTAGTATACTTTCCTGACGCCATTATCTAATGGTATACTGATCTATTAATTACATGGAAGTTTAACACCTGGAGATCAAAGCTGAAAATTAGATAAACTCGTAATTTTAGTCGATATCCAGGATACTCATGTCTTCCAACTACCAAAAAAATGTTGGTTGTTGGACCAAGATTAGATTAACCTCCAACCAATGACATCCAGCGATGTTAAAACGAGAACTTTGGCAGGAAATTGACATCAAGCTTCAGCAAATCAAATTATAATAACAAGAACAAAGAACTGGATTATGATCTTACAGATATAAAATTTTAAAAAAAAGTGAAACACGGATAGGAAACTAATAGAAAAACCAAATTCCATTAGCAGAAACATAGAAGTTGGATAGAAAAGCTTGTGACAGCTGCGACTCTAATCCAAATAAACCAAAAACTTAAATTACATTGTACACAGAGCAGAGGAATCCCAATGAACTCAACAAAAGAAAAAGTTGAACATAAGATTGTGATTAGTTATACCCATCTCATGGCAACTCATGACCACAATTACCTTACAAAACAGAGTAGCTCCCACACAACATACATACCTATCCACATTAACACATACAAGCACACACAAAAAACATACCCGCACCTAAGAGACAGCATAAAAAGCCAGAAACATGAAGATGAGGGAGTAAAGATTTGAAGGTGAAAACTTGGACGTTAGCAGAGCCAGAGAAAAAGCAAGTGGAATCAATCGCATACCTCACTCACTACGATGGAAAAAGATAGGAAAACAGATCTGGGTTTAGCTTGTCATGTTGATTTCTCTCCTCCGGTTGCAGAGAGTTGGAGAAGAAGAGAGAAAGAATGGAGCTTTATCTATGGAATCACTTTGCTAAAAAGGGAAAGAGAGAGAGAGGGAGAGAGAAATGGAGGCAAGTGAAACAGAAAGAGGTTAATGTTATATATTATATTTATCTATAAATAAATAAAATTAATTATTTAATTTAATTATACATAAATAAATAAATAAATTTAAATAATAAAACATGTAAAAGGGTTTGCTTGTACTATGTGGAATTGAAAAAGAGAAGAAAGTGAAGGGAAGGAGAGATTGATGGAGATGAACATGGAACAGAAACTTTGAATAAGTACCAATTATTTTATAATTTATAAGTTGAATCCTACATTGTATATGAATAAATATTTATTTTTATTGTATATTACCTTTTACATTTTTAATAAATTTTATTTGTAAAAATTTTGTTGATAGAATTAATAATAGTTGTATATTAACCTTAAAAACTTATTTTAAATTCTATAAAAATCTTTAAAACATATTTATATTTTATTTATATCAATAAAATGGTAGTCAAGATCTTTGAAATATTTTTGTATTGCCTTACCTATTTTTATTATTAATGTTATTATTTTTTCTTTTTATTTTTTGTTTGAATTTATTTATTTAGTTATTTTAAAATATTTTTAATATTTATTTGACTTATTTACTTAGTTACGAACAAATTTTGTAATATCTTTATAATATATTATATAAATTTATCATAAATAATTTCTCTATTAAATAAGAGTAAGACTACATACTATCGAAACTGTCTAAACGTCGCGCCTCACAAAATTTCAACTGGATGTTGATGATAATAAAAATGATAGTAAAAAATAAGATGAAAACTGATTTTTAAATTGAGTTAGTAAAATTTTTAATTTGTTTTAAAAATTAAAATGCTTAAATAAAAAAATTTATGCTTTATTTTTTCCCTAATTATCACTTTTTAGTGCCTGATTGGATTAGCTTTTGTCAATAGAGCTTTTGTCAGTAAAGCTTCTATCAGTAGAACTTTTTTCAGAAAAGTTTTTCTATAAAATTAGTTAAATATTTGGCTATCATTTAAAAAAGAGCTTTTTTAAAAGAGCTTTATATAATAGGTGTTTGGAACATAAAAATAAAAAGAACTTTTAATTTTAACTATATTTTATTTTGTAATAAAATTATTTATTCATATAAATATTATTTAAAATATATTAAACAATATGCAACGCACAATATATTAGTTATTATATAATTTTAAATCATATGAAAGATAGATAAAAATTTATCTAACCAAATATTTTTTATGGATTATAACTAATATCAAAAATAAATATTAAAACATATAAACAAAGTAGAATAATATTATACAAATCTTAAAATAAATGTGAAGATATGTTTATAAGTATCGTAGGAATTATGTGTAAAACATAAGAATAAAAGAGACTAAAATATAGTCTATTTAAAAAATATTTTTTTGAAAACCTCTAAATTTTAGTTTTTAAAAAATTTATATTTTAATTACCAAAAAAAGCTATATTTACTAAAAAAATTACTTTTTTTATTTTACAGCTAAACCTCGTTCTTCTTTAGGATAGCTGTTGGTTGGAAAAAAGTAATTAATCACCTTTCAAAAATTCCACCGAACAGGCACTTAGCTGGAACTCCAGTCTACGTCTACTCACACTAAGCTTCGTTGTCAGTCACAATCTCCATAGCCGAATTTCGGGCTTTTCAGTCGCAATCTCCACTGCCGCAACTTCAACTTCTGGTCCGGCTACGTTTTTTTCATGCAAGACTCATAAATAGAGACTCAACTCTCTGTTCCGTCATCATACTTCTCTCAAGCTCTACTTTCATTTTTGAGCTCATCAAGCTCCGATCATGGGGATGAGGGTGGGTCCAGCAGCTGCTGATGCTCCGTCAGGATGTCTTTCTCAGGTGGAGAAAAAGAACGGTGATCGGAAGTTGCTTCCTCCTCGTCGAGGACAAATCAAGCGCCGGATCTTTGCTTGTTTCTTCAAAAACTTGAAGCTTTTGTGCTCGGAGCACCGTAAAACTTCCAGCTAATTCTGTATTTCTCATCCTCAGATTTGGTTGGTTTCGCGCTCATGTGTGATCTTCTAATGTTTAACAAGTATTGTATATCATGGGGTGCTGATACATGCAGAGATCAAATGGTTCCTGCGTCAACAAATTATATTAGAATAAAAAGATAGATTAAGGATGACGGAAATTCGAGGCCAGATTTTTTTTCTAATATTACTTTGTCTAATTGAAATATGTTTTTATTTTTGCTTCAATTTTTAAGTCATCATTCACTCATGCGGTGACATAAGTATCACGCACGCACCCGTGATTTTTTATTTTTTATTATTTTAATTTTAATTATATTACTATTGGTTTAATAAAAAATTAAATTAAATTTTAATTTTAATTATGTTACTATTAATTTAATAAAAAATAAAAATAATAATAATAAAAAACAAAAAACAAAAAATGAATTTTTTAATTTTTTAATTATATTTTTAAATAAAATTTATAAGATTAAATTTTAAAATTTTTAAATGATTAGTTTATTAAAATTGTTTAATTAATTTATAAATTATAGGAAAAATCTTAAAATTAAATTTTAAAAATTGATTAATTTTATTGTTATAGCCCTCATGCATATTAATGCAATATTAACATCTTGTAAGATATTTTTTTTTTATACACAATACGATTGTGAAACGCAAATAAATTATACAATATATTATACATGTGAAATAATTTATTTTGATTTCAACAACTTATTTTAATTGATTAATTTAATAGAATTGTTTAATTAATTTATAAATTATGGAATTTTATACATAAACACTAAGCAGTTAATTTTATCAAACATCTAATAAATAGCTGATTTAACAAATATCTTTAATAAACAACTGGTGTTATCTGCTGATTAAATCAGCTGATATAATCAGTAATCAGTTAACTATTGATAGAATCATCAATGAGCTAATGCAATCAGCTATGAGCTAATTTTTATTTTAAAAATTAAATTTAAAATAATAAAAACAGAAAGCGAAAAATGAAAAATGTTGTCATTTTTATCATTTTAATTTTATTTTTTAATAAAATTAATAGTAATATAATTAAATTTTAAATTTAATTTAAAATTTTTATTACAATAATAGTAGTATAACTAATATTTAAAATGATAAAAAATAAAAAACACTCACAAGCATAACTTAAGTGTCACGCCATGACACTTAAGTCACGGGCATGACAATTATGTTTAAGTGACTGGTTCGCTTAAAATTTAAGTAGAAACGATGAAATTTTGTTATTTGAATAGAGTTAGATAGAGTAATGTTAGACAGAGAATCTTGTCTCCTAAAATTCGAAGAAATCGGATTTTAGTCCAAACTTAGTCATGGACATCTATTTTTAATTTTGTAATATCTTTATGACATATTAGATATAGATTTATTGGATATAACTTTTCTATTAAGAGTTAGGCTACGTGCTTCGGTAAGATAATAACATGAAGCAATTCAATTAATTAAAAAAAAAGAAAAAGAGAGTTGTCAGCTCTAACCAAGCATCAACACGTGGCAAGACCCTTTCAATGAGCTTTGAGATTCTTCTATTGAAGGCCAGTATTTTCTTGGAAAATAAACTAAAAGAGAACAGAAATTTTGGCAATAGGTTATGGAATATTCCTTTTTCTGAAGATTCTCTTTGTCCAGAGACTGACACGTGCTGGAAAAAAGGATCAAGGGTTTCAGATTCAGACATGTGAAATAAGATAAGGAATTGTTTGGATTGATACATTTATTTGATAAGAGAGAGGACAGTCAAGTAGATGGCCATTCAATATGGAAAATGACAACCACTTCCAACCACCAGGTGTGCCTTGGTCTTTTGTTTTCGCTGAATAAGATGCAAACTAACTTTTAAATAGAGTTATTAAAATTTTTAATTTATAAAAAATTAAAATGCTTAAATAAAAAAAATTATGCTCTATTTTTTCCCTACTTATCACCTCTTAATTGGATACTCCAGTCTACGTCTACTTACACGAAGCTTCGTTGCCAGTCACAATCTCCATAGCCGCAATTTCGGGCTTTTCAGTCACAATCTCCACAGCCGCAACTTCAGACTCCGTAGCCGCAACTTCAGGTCCAGCTACGTTTCTTTCATGCAAGACATATAAATAGAGACACAACTCTGTGTTCCGTCATCATACTGCACACAAGCTTCACTTTCATTTTTCAGCTCATCAAGCGCCAATCATGGGGATGAGGGTGGATCCAGCGGCTGCTGTTGCTCCGTCAGGATGTCGTTCTCAGGTGGAGAAAAAGAACGGTGATCGGAAGTTGCTTCCTCCTCGTCGAGGACAAATCAAGCGCCGGATCTTCGCTTGTTTCTTCATAAACTTGAAGCTTTTCTGCTCAAAACACCGGAAAACTTCTCGCTAATTCCGTGTTCTCATCCTCGTGTATGATCATCAAATGTTTAGCAAGGGGTGCGGATACATGCAGAGATCAAATCGTTCCTGTATCTACATTCGAGGTAGAAAATGTATTATCAAGCCTCAACGTTAATAATCAAATATTAATTAAATTCTAAAGTTTTAAATAATTTAAATTGCACCGTAACATTTTCAAAATATTTAAAGCAATTTCTAAATGTTCGAAAATTTTGAGGAGATTAACTTTCCCTTAATTAATAAGATGTTGGTATCACATAATTAATTTTTTAATTATCCAAAAAGTAAATCTTATTGTCACGTTTTAACAAAATTTAAGGGGTGTTTGGTTGATGGATTTGGGAAGTGGTTAATGGGTAAGGAATGAAATGTGAGTGGTTGGTTGTTGATTATCATTATATGGGTAATACTTTGATATCCCACTTTTGAGTAATCCTCCATATTTCCTATTTAGTAGAGGAATGAAACTCATTTCTTAATAATACTCTTTTTTTTAAATTAATTAATTAATTATAATATAATTAATTAAAATAATAATATTAATTAATTAATTACATTATAATTAATTAAAGTATAATTCATTCACTTATTAAAATATTGTAATTAATTAATTAAAATATTTTAATTAATTAAAATATTGTTAATACTTAATTAATTACATTATAATTAATTAAAATATAACTAATTAAAATATTGTAATTAATTAAAATATTTTAGTTGATTAAAATATAATTATTCATTAATTAAACTGTTGTAATTAATATAATTATTCATTAATTAAAATATTTTAATTAATTAATTAATTAAAATATAATTCATTCATTAATTAAAATATTGTAATTAAATTAATTAATTAATTAAAATATTATAATTAATTAATTAATTACATTATAGTTAACTAAAACTAAATAATTTATTAGTTACAATATAATTAATTAAAATATAATTCATTCATTAATTAAAATATTGTAATTAATTAAATATTGAATTACAATATTTTAATCTTAATATTTTTTACGATCCAACCACTATCAATGGTAATAGTAATAATTCATTTCTCTTAACCAACCATCATAATTATAATGATAATATCCATTCTCATTTTTCAGTATATTCATTCCTATTCCTATTCCTATTCTCTCGTGCAAACTCCTCTTACGATTATACATTTAAAATAGTAGCTCTCACTTATTATACAATCGTGAGACTCGCTGATATATATTTCAAATAGTAGATTTCACTTGTCCTTTGACAGTGGTACTCACTTATTTATTTAAAAAATAAAAAAACGCTACATCAATTTTAACATAATATTTATTTTCAACCCATTAAATTTTCTATCTAATTAGAGTCTATTTTGAATATTTTGAAAATATTAAGATTCAATTTCAACACTTCAAAACATTCGAGTTTATTATGTATTTTATTGTAAACGATGAGGTTTACAATACATTTTTTCCAAAATATTATGCTAAACTCGATTAAATTGAATGTTAGGTTGAATTTAGACTAAATGATTAGTTTTATCAAATTTAAATATTTCAAATTAATTTGAAATGACGTTATTTTAATAGAATTTTATGAAATGATGTCAATCTAATTAGTGAGTAATACAACCCTATTTTATTAAGTTATGCTAAAATAAAATAGTTTTTTTTGAAAAGTCAGTAAATTCAAAATTTTTACGATTAAATCGATCAAAACGATTATGTTTTGTAATCATTGCAAAAAGATGGTTTAAATTTGAATTTAAACTCGACCTAAACTTTTTAAAATGAACTCTGAAGTATAAAATTTAAATTAACTGAACTTGTTAATTTTGAACCGATTTAACTATATTTAAATTGAATAAGGGTGATAATGGATCGTCTGTCTGAACCCAAACTCTACCTGAGACTTAATTGAACCTGAGGCAGCCTAGCCCAAGTTAGCCCAAGCATTATAATTAATTTTAATAATAATAATAATAATAATAATAATAATAATAATAATAATAATAATAATAATAAAAATAATAACTATTATTATCATTGTCATTATTTTTTAATTATTATTATTATTAGTTTTATTATTCTTATTAATTTTATTATTCATACCATTAATAATTATTATTATTGTTAATTTTCTAACAATTATTATTATTTTTTATTATTTTATCAATTATATTTTTATTTTTACTATTACTATTATTATTATTATTCCGTATGATATTCTTTAGCTATTCTCACAATAGCTAAGGACAAGACACGGTGTTCTTTACCCAAACATACCATAAAGTTTTCGTTTACGACTTCCCTCGGTTTTCCGAATTAACGGGGACCACTTCGGTTTATTCACCAGCAAGTAATTCTTCTTCTCTTTTCTTAACCGGTTTTTTGTTTTCTGGGTTATCTTCCTTTTCTCTTCATCTTTCAATGGCCCCTCATTTTCTCGTTAGATAAATGGGAGGAATCGACAGTCATTTTCCAGCTTGCTTTTTGATTTTCTTGTTAATTGTGTATGCAAATGCTTAAAAATCCTTTTCATGCTACAAAGTATGTGACTTTGAGATTACTGATTCTATTGAATCAAAGCAGAGAATGGTTTTTGAAAATTTTGAACCAATCTTTGGCGAACCAAACGCCGAGTGGGCCAAGAACTCGGATTCAAGTTCTTTTCCATTGCGGCGATTCTTGATGCATGTTTTTGCTCAGGATTACTACAGTCTCAAAGTTCATGTCACTGATTTCTACTCCAGCACCTTCGAGGCCGTCAAATTGATGGACCAACTCGAGGACATGGTCAGTTCAAACTTTTCTTTACAATCCATCTTGCTTTAACTTTTTTTTTAATTAATTTGTTGCTATCTCTCCTCCTTTGGGAGCTTCTCTCCTAAATTTTCTTGAAAAATCTTCCCTTTTTTATTCTTTGGGCAAATTCTAATTCATACAATTTATTCAATAAACAGTGCCATGAATAAAGTAGCTTATGAACTAATGCTTAGGCTTTGATTAGATGAGTTTGAAGGTAGTGATTAGAATCAATCCTTTGTTAAAGAAGCACTTGTGGAGCCAAGCTCTTGAACTTTTAATTAGAGTCGGCCCTAAATTAATCATTCTGTTCACGTTGCTTAGTTATGTTGTAGTCCTTTGTGATTCTAGATAATGGGCAATGATAAGTAGCTTTCTATGTGCTGAACCAGTGGCCACTATGAATTTACTGTGTATAGAGGGACAGCACTGGAATTGGAGGTTCATGGTCTGAGTTTGTTGACTACTTCATAGCTTCCATTTGATCTGAAGATGTAAAGCTTGTCCTTGATGGACGTTCAAATCTAGACGGTAACTTATTTTCCCCATCCTAGAATCAAAATAGAGAACACTGGTATATCTGTTCAATTTTGCCGGTGATGTTTATCTGGCGTTTAGGCTATGTTGTGCCATTCCCACTGGGTAGGATGTAGAGTATTTGAATTCTTTTTCTGTTGGAATTGCTTGCTATGAAAGTAATTGGTAATTGGGTGGGAGATGGGGGATGGGGGAAAAGGGAAGTTGCTCAAGTTAATAGATGCTTTGTTATGACATCATATTTCAACTAATGTGTGTTTAAATATGATTGCTTCTTCGCATGATATCATAAACCTATCGTGTATGTTATTATTTTACACTTCTGGAATCTTTGCATCCTTGATAACTACCATTCAATTAAATATCTGCTTCACATACAAATGACAGAAATATAGTTGAACGGCTAACTGAAAAGAGTTTTTGTCTTAGTTGGAGTAAGTTAAGATGTGATGTTTAGAACTTGTAAAGAATAAGATTATTGCCCTTCATGGTGGAAATTATAATACTCCCAATACTATCATAAAGATTTCCCAAACAGATTGAAGAATCTACAATGGTTGCAACAAGCCAAGCTTGTATCACAGACTACTAAGGATGTAGGATCTTAAACATCAGCAGACAGAAAAGAAGAGCCAGGAGAATTCAAACAATTAAAATGATATGGGTAATTTAGAGTACTAGAAGTAGAAGATATTCAGAAGAAGAAGAAGAAGGATAAAGTAGATAATTCTTTCTTGCCTTTTATTCAAGTCTTGTACGGTTTATATAGACCAATACAAGTAGTGGAAACTCCCACTGACACAACGTGAACAACAACGTGAAACAGAAAAGATGTGGGTATTCCCACTATTAAGCAACTACTATTATAAACGAAGTAACCGTATCAGTCCTTCCCCCTTGCACTTTCCTTGTCCTCAAGGAAAAATGATGGATGTGTGCGTCGAAGACGACGAAGATTTTCCCAAGTAGCGTCCGCGTCAGAGGTTCCTTGCCACTTCACCAAAACCTCATGAACAGGGCGATATTTTCCTTTTTGAACTACTCTTTGGTTT
>JANZXR010000170.1:34600724-34636929 GCA_027575705.1 Erythroxylum echinodendron | reverse complement strand
GTGTCTCCTTTGGTTGCATCACGAAGTAAGTCACCCTGGCTATCATCAAGCTGCTTAGGATTGGTTCCACTGCTCTCAATCACTTGTTCCTTCACATCATTCTTTTTTTCCTGACCGGGAACGTCTACTTTTGGACTAGGAACTACAGATGACGATGTCATCATCCATAAACCAACCAAGCATAGCCCCACGAAAACCACAATTGTCACTGTCGAACAGTAATTTGTAGTTTGTCTTCTATTGTCTATCCTAGTATACTTCCCTAACGCCATGGTCTAATGGTCTACTGATCTATTAATTACATGAAAGTTTAGCACCTGGAGATCAAAGCTGAAAATTAGATAAACTCGTAATTTTAGTCGATATCCAGGATACTCTTGTCTTCCAACCACCAAAAAAATGTTGGTTGTTGGACCAAGATTAGATTAACCTCCAACGAATGACATCCAGTGATATTAAAACGAGAACTTTGGCAGGAAATTGACATCAAGCTTCAACAAACCAAATTATAATAATAAAAACAAAGAACTGGGTTATTATCTTACAGATATAAAATTCAAGAAAAAGTGAACCATTGATAGGAAACTAATAGAAAGACCAAATTCCATTAGCAGAAACAGAGAAGTTGGATAGAAAAGCTCGTAACAGCTGCGACTCTAATCCAAATAAACCAAAAACTTGTATTACATTGTACACAGACCAGAGGAATCCCAATGAATTCAACAAAAGAAAAAGTTGAACATAAGATTGTGATTAGGGACACCCACAAACACTCCAATCTGCATCTCATGGCAACTCATGACCATAATTATCTTACAAAACAGAGTAGCTCCCACACAACATAAATACCTATCCACATTAACACATACAAACACACAAAAAACAGACCCGCACATAAGAGACAGCATAAAAAGCCAGAAACACGAAGATGAGGGAGTAAAGATTTGAAGGTGAAAACTTGGACGTTAGCAGAGCCAGAGAAAAAGCAAGTGGAATCAATCGCATACCTCACTCACTGCGATGGAAAGAGATAGGAAAACAGATCTGCGTTTAGCTTGTCATGTTGATTTCTCTCCTCCGGTTGCAGAGAGATGGAGAAGAAGAGAGAAAGAATGGAGCTTTATCAATGGAATCACTTTGCTAAAAAGGGAAACAGAGAGGGGGAGGAAATGGAGGCAAGCGAAACAGAAAGAGGTTAATGTTATATATTATATTTATCTGTAAGTAACTAAAATTAATATTTCATTTAATAAATAAATTAATAATGTAATTTATTTAAATAATAAAACATGTAAAAGGGTTTACTTGTACTATGTGGAATTGAAAAGGAGAAGAAAGTGAAGGGAAAGAGAGATTGATGGAGATGGACGTGGAACAGAATTTTCCTAAAAATAATTATTTTTAAAAACATTTTTATTATTTTTAAGACATAAAACAATAATTTTTTAGAATCATTTGGTAAACAAGTTGACAATTATTTTATAATTATTAAAAACTTTGCATAAGTACCAATTATTTTATAATTTATAAGTTGAATCCTACATTGTTTTTGAATAAATATTTATTTTTATTGTAAATGACCTTTTACATTTTTAATAAATTTTATTTATAAATTTTTTTGGTAGAACTAATAATAGTTGTATATTAACCTTAATTAAAAACTTATTTTAAATTATATAAAAAATCTTTAAAACTTATTTATATTTTATTTATATCAATAAAATGGTAGTAAAGATATTTGAAATATTTTGTATTGCTTTACTTATTTTTATTATTAATGTTTTTTTATTATTTATTTGTATTTATGTTTCTAGTTATTTTATTATATTTTTTAATTTTTACTTTACTTATTTACTTAATTATGCACATTTATTTTTAATTTTGTAATATTTTTATGACATATTGTATGAATTTATCGTAAACACTTTTTCTGTTAAGTAAGAGTAAGACTACGTATTATAGAAACTCTCTAGATATTGCGCTAAAAGACTTCAATCGAATGTTGATGATGATGAAAATGATGTTCAATTTTTTTAATAAAATTTTTTAATTGAGTTATTAAATTTTTTAATTTTGTAAAATTAAAATGCTGAAATAAAAAAATATGCTCTCTTTTTTTTCTAATTATCACTTCTTAATTGGATACTCCAGTCTATGCTCTATTTTTTTTCTAATGATCACTTCTTAATTGGATGCTCCAGTCTACGTCTACTCATACGAAGCTTCGTTGTCAGTCACAATCTTCATAGCCGCAATTTTGGGCTTTTTAGTCACAATCTCCGCAGCCGCTACTTTAGGCCTGGTCCATTTCTTTCGTGCATTAGCTTAGAAGAGCGGTGACGGTTGATAACTTGCTGAAATTAACCTGCTAAAATGATAAGTATTTTTTTTCAATAAATACTTATATGTTTGAGATTGTTATTTTGATAATTGTATCTAACAAGTGCGAAATAAAATGACTAAAACGCTTATTAATTATTATATAAATAATTAAAATATATTATTAGTCATATAAATTTGAAATTATAAATAATAAATTATTAAATTAAAATAAAAAATATAAATAAAATAAACTTAGTAAATAAAATATTTTATAAAAAATATATTATTAGTTATATAAATTTAAATTATAAATAAGAAAATATTAAATTAAAATAAGAAGACGGTAACATATTAAACTTACTTTCTATTAATTGAGGGTATAATAGAAAATAATAATTAATAAAAATAAAAAATATAATTTTTACCGCAAAAGTACCTTTCTATTATAACTCTCTTTATACTTATAATTTTTTGCATTGGCCGCGTTTTTTTCTCAAAATTCTAATTGCTCACTTCAAAATTAAATATGTGGCTGCGTTTAAAAAATGTGATGGGCAATTATTTATACTTATCACACCGCAGCGTAGCCTTATAAAACAGAGACTCAAGCCTCTGTTCCGTCATCACTCTCAAGCTCTACTTTCATTTTTGAGCTCATAAAGCTCCGATCATGGGGAAAAGGGTGAGTCCAGCAGCTGTTGTTGCTCTGTCAGGATGTTGTTCTCAGGTGAAGAAAAAGAAAGGTGATCGGAAGTTGCTTCCTCCTGGTCGAGGACAAACAAACTAATCAAGCGCCGGATATTCGCTTGTTTCTTCGAAAACTTAAAGCTTTTGTGCTCAAAACACCGGGAAACTTCCCGCTAATTCCCTGTTCTCATCGTCGTGTGTGATCATCTAATGTTTAGCAATTATTATATATCATGGGGTGCTGATACATGCAGAGATCAAATCGTTCCTGTATCAAGCCTCAACGTTAATAATGAAATATAAATTAAATTCGAAAGTTTTAAATAATTTAAATTGCAATATAACAATTTCAAAATATCTAAAGCAAAATTTAAATTTTTGAAAATTTTGAAGAGCTTAACTTTTGGTAAATTAATAAGAGGTTGGTAACAAAAAATTGGATAATTAGTTTTTTAATTATTCAAAAAGTATATCTTATTGTCACGTATTAATAAGACTTACTGTTATACGTTTCAAATAGTAACTCTCACTTATTATACAATCATGGGATTCGCTGTCATACGTTTCAAATAGTAGATTTCAGTTTTCATTTGATAATGGCGCTCACTTGTTTATTTTAAAAAATAAAAATAATGTTATGCTAGTTTTAACGTAATATTTAATTTCAATCTATTAAAATTTTCATACAATTAAAGTTTATTTTAAAATTTTGAAAATATTAAGATTCAATTTTAACGCTTCAAAACATTCGAGTTTATTATATATTTTGTTGTAAAAGATGAGATTTACAATACATTTTTAGCCAAAATAAGATGTCAAATTCGAATAAATTGAATGTTGGACTAAATTTAGACTAAATGATTAGATCGACCTAATTTAAATATTTGAAATTAATTTGAATAAAATGAAGTTATTTTAATAGAATTTTATGAAATGACGTCGATGTGGTTAGTCGGTAATACAATCATATTTTATTAAGTTATGCTAAAATAAAATAGTTTTTGCTCGAAAAGTTAATTAATTCAAAATTTTTACGATTAAATCGACCAAAGCGGTTATATTTTGTAATCATTATAAAAAAATAGCTTAAGCTTGAATTTAAACTCTACCAAAAAAAATTTAAAATGAACCCCAAAATATAAATTTTAAATTACCTAAATTCTTTAATTTTGAATCGATTTAAACATATTCAAACTGGATAACTTGAGCTCAAATTTTACCTGGGCCTAATTGGACCCGAGGCAGCCTAGTCCAATCTAGTCGAAGCAGCTCAAAGCTCAACTATGCTTAGTCCAATCTAATTCTTTTTTGCAAAAATAATGTCAAATTTCTTATAACTATTAGGTCTCGGTTAGGGTGAGCTTAAGCAGCCTGAACCCCAACCCGACCCTAGGCCGAGCTTGAGGCCTGTTGCCAATTTACTTTGGACTAGGTTGAGATGGTCGGGCTGAAGCTTGATTGCCAAATCTGGGACTGGATTTGACTCGACCAAGAACTGTTGAAGAAGGTCAGTCCAGACCTTTACTTCGAGTGGGCTAGAACTGGTGGCTGAGACCGCTTTTTTAAAGCAGAGTGCAGACCACCCTTTTTAACACTTGAGAGTTTCTACCGTTTTCTTCGTTAGGCCCAATACTCTGTTTGGTTCCCGAGAAAATTCTAAAATTTTCGTTTATGACTTCCCTTAGTTTTCCGAATTAACTGGGACCACTTCGGTTTAGTCACTAGCAAGTAATTCTTCTTCTCTTTTCTTAACCGGTTTTTTGTTTTCTGGGTTATTCTCCTCTTCTCTTCATATCTTTCAATGTCCCCTCGTTTTCTCGTTAGATAAATGGGAGGAATCGCAGTCATTTTCCAGCTTGCTTTTTGATTTTCTTGTTAATTGTGTATGCAAATGCATAAAATCCTTTTCATGGGACAAAGTATGTGACTTTGAGATTACTGATTATATTGAATCGAAGCAGAGAATGGTTTTTGAAAATTTTGAACCAATCTTTGGCGAACCAAAAGCCGAGTGGGCCAAGAACTCGGATTCAAGTTCTTTTCCATTACGGCGATTCTTGATGCATGTTTTTGCTCAGGATTACTACAGTCTCAAAATTCATATCACTGATTTCTACTCCAGCACCTTCGAGGCCGTCAAATCGGTGGACCAACTCGAGGACATGGTCAGTTCAAAGCTTTTCTTTACAATCCATCCTGCTTTAACTTTTTTTTTTTAATATTACTTTGTTGCTATCTCTACTCCTTTGGGAGCTTTTCTCCTAAATTTTCTTGAAAAATCTTCCTTTTTTTTTATTCGTTGGGCAAATTCTAATTCATACCATTTATTCAATAAACAGTGCCATGAATAAAGTAGCTTATGAACTAATGCTTAGGCTTTGATTAGATGAGTTTGAAGGTAGTGATTAGAATCAATCCTTTGTTAAAGAAGAACTTGTGGAGCCAAGCTCTTGAACTTTTAATTAGAGTCGGCCCTAAATTAATCATTCTGTGCACGTTGCTTAGTTATGTTGTAGTCCTTTGTGATTCTAGATAACGGGCAATGATAAGTAGCTTTCTATGTGCTGAAGCAATGACCACTCTGAATTCACTGTGTATAGAGGGACAGCACTGGAATTGGAGGTTCATGGTCTGAGTTTGTTGACTACATCATAGCTTCCATTAGATCTGAAGATGTAAAGCTTGTTCTTGATGGACGCTCAAATCTAGACGGTAACTTATTTTCCGCATCCTAGAAGCAAAATCGAGAACACTGGTATATCTGTTCAATTTTGCTGGTGATGTTTATTTGTTGTTTAGGCTATGTTATGCCATTCCCACTGGGTAGGATGGAGAGTATTTGAACTCTTTTTCTGTTGGAATTCCTTGCTATGAAAGTAATTGGTAACTGGGTGGGAGATGGGGGATGGGGGAAAAGGGAAGTTGCTCAAGTTAATATATGCTTTGTTATTACATCATATTTCAACTACTGTGTGTTTAAATATGATTGCTTCTTCGCATGATATTGGGGATTGGGGAAAAGGGAAGTTGCTCAAGTTAATATATGCTTTGTTATGACATCATATTTCAACTGATGTGTGTTTAAATATGCTTGCTTCTTCGCATGATATCATAAACCTATCGTGTATGTTATTATTTTACACTTCTGAAATTTTTGCATCCTTGATAACTACCATTCAATTAAATATCTGCAATATCTTCTTCACATACAAATGACAGAAATATAGTTGAACGGCTAACTGAAAAGAGTTTTTATCTTAGTTGGAGTAAGTTAAGATGTGATATTTAGAACTTGTAAAGAATAACTGGGTGGTGATTTGGTGATTGGAATCAATTTCACTGTAAAAGTTAATAGTTTTACATTGCTTTTTTTGAATTATTATTGATTAAGAGTTTTGAGGACTAAACTCATTTGATACATTCCTTAAATCCCATGTTTCAGGTCCTGCAAATGCCAAATTAGTTGCACAGAAATCCAAAGGAATGCCGGTAATTACGATCTCTTTCACAAGAGTAGCAGGGCCAGCTGCTAGTGATGCTATGGCAGCTATGTCTTTTGGGTTATACAACACATTGAAAGGAACGCAAAAATTGGTATCTCAAGGTCAAGTATTAGGCTTTTCGCTCTTTCTTTGTTCTTTTTTGAATTCCAGTCATTCTTTCTATCTCTGTTGCTTGTGTCTTACGTATTCTCAGCAACCATAAGAGAAAAGAAGAGATGCCAAGAAGTCGTAGCTCATTGGTATCCAAATTCATGCAAAGTGTATGATTAATCTTGGCTGGGTTTATGTAATTGACTTGAGGAAATAATCAAGTTAAAACAAACCTGATATGGATGCAATCTTCACTAAGGCTCAAATTATTCAACAAAAAGAAAGAAGCTATGAACTATGCCATGAAGGAGTTTTTAATTAGTGTTCAAGAAATAATATTTTTCAAATATATTCTTCAAGAAATATGCCAATCTAAGTATTACCAGATTAATGGATACCCTGTAAATTTTAAGACAATTATAGTCTTACACTAAGTTGATTAGTGTTCAAGAACTAATATTTTTCAAGTACATTCTTCAAGAAATATGCCAATCTAATTATTACCAGATTAATGGATATCCTGTAATTTTTAGATTACACTTTTAGTCTTACACTAGGTTAGAAGACAATTTGCTATGCTCTTGTTTTTCTAACTTTTTATTTGTAATACGTGGTTTTACATGTAAAAGTGGCCTAATTCTGAAATTAACCGAGCCATTTCTTTGATTGGTGTTCAGGGGAAGAGCACTCTTTAGATTTGAGAAAAGTGATACCTGCGGAAAAGGTAGGTTCTGACTGTAGCCAACTATAGAACAATAATCAGTTTAAGGTTTGATTGTTATGAATATTCATTCAAATTGTTTGTCTTGAGCATCACCTTAGCAATAATAGTTTGAATATTCTGTCCTATATCAAGCTTTCTGCATCCAATTCATATTTATGTTTTCCCTTGGTTATGATCTCACTATGCTAGAACCAGTCATAATTTGGTTATATTAGCAAGAATGGATCTAATTAATTAATACCTTATCTCATCAAATATTGTTATTTAAAGTATGTTGCGTTATATGGAATAATAGATTTATATATGTAATACTGCCCTCCTTATGGTGGCTCCAGGAGTTCCAGTGATAGTGACCTTATTGTAAATGTGAAACAAAAGGGTAAGAGTATAATTTTGAGAGTTGAGATTGAAAGGGATTTGTGATTGGAAATTAAATGAGGTTCTAACTGGGTTTAACTTGGCATAGCTATAGAAATATTATATATCACTGATGAGCTAATCTGGACTCTCTTGTCAGGAGAGGAAAGGAAATATCGAGGCCCAATCTGAAAAGAGACATGAGATAGAAAAGATGAATTGGTCATCTAAAGCAGCTGACTCAGCTTCTGTGGCCAGCAATAGCTCACATGATTCTCCTGGTATGATTTTTTTCTTCCTGCTGCATGGATTTGGTGATTTTTAACCAGCCTTGGTAGTTTGTTTTACAAGCTGGAGAATCCAATATATTTCTTTTAGGATGATTAACTAGGAAAAACATTTGCTAAATCTAATAAATATGTTGATTGCATATCATAGTACACTGCAAAACTGAATTTAAGGAACGTTCTTTTCGTTGAAGCGTCATTAGCTTAGTTCCCTCTGATGAATCCATGTTTCTCTAGTTATTCTTTGAGATATGACTAATCAACTGTTGTGAATGATGAGGAGTATCTCTCTGTGTGTATACTGTGTTGGTCTTTTTTGTGGATAGTGATATATTAGGTTCATGATAAATCTGAATTTCATTCAAATCGGACTCTTGATGAAGGAACAAAAAATGGAGAAGCTAATAATTCCTTTGTCCATTCTACAACAGGCAAGCGATCAACTCGAGATCGAAAAGTTACTAACCGTGTTGTTCCAACATATCGCAGGTACTTCAGCTTTCATGTGAAAATGAACCTCTGTTTTCTTTGTCAATTAATTACAGTACTGTTTGGGCAGGACAAAAGTAAGAGGAGCCCTACTGCAGGATACAGAAGATGGCAATGACAATTAAAAGCGAATCCATCATTTCTTCTTCATGTTCTGAAATTGAAAAGCTCTAGCAACGAATTTGTTTTTGCTAGAATTCCTTAAAAGGGCACCCACTGTTGAAGAGAAGAGCGAAGGATAATACTTCAGCCGGTCAGACCAGAAAATGTACATAGTAGGCAGTATACAGCAGAATGAAACTCTCTAAGAAAGTGTTATTCGGCTGTCAATCACATATTTTTCCTATAATTGTATGTTGACCCTGATAAATGGTGGTTCTGAATTGTTGTCAGTCATATTAAGGACAAGTTTGAAGGATGATCGAATGTTACAAATGCTATAAAGTTGCTACATGTCATAATTTTTTTTGTAAATGCATCAGCTGGAAATTCAGCTAAAATGTCTGGAAGTGATTAGATTTGGAATTAAGTGAATTGCAATAGATTTGTGATAAAAATAATAATAAAATTTTCATGGTCAGAACACATTTGGGAGACATTTCAAGCAAATAGCTACTCATGGAGCTGATTAATACAACTGAAATTGATGGTGGCTCGATGTACTTGCCTGTATCAACGGGGTACTTTTACTAATTACTTAAAAACTGTAGCAACATAATATTGTATATCAAGGCTAATTCTATGCAGACTCAAAGAACAGCCTTTCTTGGTCGAGTCACTTCTGCTGATACTACAGTTTCAGAAGATGCATCTCTTGCTTTTCCTGTCCTTTCTGCAGAATGAAGGCCAGCAACTCAGGAAGAAAGAGGTATGTCTGCCAAACATACGAAGATCTGAATAACATATTATTGTAAAGGCTCACACGGATAGAAAATCATAGTCTTCAACGTTAGAGTTTTTCATAGTTGACAAACTCTCAGTTAATAATATTACCTGCTTGCACTTCTGTTGCTGCTACTGCTAGAACTTCTGATGCTAGTTTCACTTTTCCTGCTTTCTCCCAGGATGAAAAAGCTTTTTATCCATGAATTCCTTTCTAGATGGCCCTCTGATCCATCAAGGGGTTGTGTAGGAGAAATCTTCGAGTCATTTCTTGCTTGTACCTTCCTTTTCCAACTGAAAGATGTTGGAATGAACATCCTGATCAAGAAGGTTTCTCTTTCCATACTTGCAGTCTTTGTAAGAGGACGTGTCACGCTAGTATTGTTTGCTTTCACTCTCTTCTGTTTTGGGATTTGATCACCAGAGTTGAAATCAAAACTTGTATCTTCAAGGATGAGCTTTTTTTCCTCTTCCTGTTGTGAAACTTGTTGCTCATCAACAATATCCTTTAAGGAGAGTTCCTGACTAGACTCTGGCATGTTACTAACCATCACCATGAGCTGCCTTCTAGCTTCGGATATCGCCTGTGACTCTGACTCGGGTGGAAGACCTCTCCCATGATTTGTGTTGGGTAATAAAGGGGAAGATTCATATTTGGGATTACTCCCAGGCCTTGGGTAATCATGGAACTCCTGTTCAAACTGTGGTTGAAACTCCAATTCACTTCCTCTTCCATTACTCAAATTTGTTCCATGCTGAACTTCATTTCCACCCCAGAAATCAAAGTCTGCTTTTTTCTTCGAAGAGTCATGTTCACCCCATGTGTTGTAGGCTGAATTGCAGTAAGAAGGGTGGCTATGGCCGTCAAACATGGTTTTTCTCGAGGTGGGATGATCGGTAGCTTAGCCGGAGCAAAAACTAATGTCTAGTCTCGAAAATTGAAATAGGAGGAATAGTAATTTCATGGGAAGATGGAAGCTTTAGCCATTTTTTTCTCCTCAAAGCTGTACAGGAGAAGACTACACAAGTCATTGGCGTCTTATATGGGGTGATTCAGGAATTAACGGTCCAAAGTTCTCATTTTTCTTCCACTTGTCAACATCAATTGATTTGAATAAACTACAGCAATTGTCACATTTTTCTCTCTAGACCTTGTCATCTAAAATTAATAATAAAGCATAGTGATTAGACCTACCACCTTCGAACTTCTAACTTCTTGTTAAGGTCAACTGATAAAAGAAGAAACTCCCTTCAATGGAGTCCTCTTTTTCTTGTTGCAAAATAGCTCCTTTTTGCCCTTAAGGATAAGGCAGTCCAATTTATAGAACTCATAGGTTTCAGGTTTGAATTGCAGTGTAAATACTAACTACATTGAATCCATACTTGACTCTAATTTGCTAACTTGTAAAGACTTATTTTGACATTTTATATGTTATTTCATGTATTTAATAGTTTATTCAATAAAAAGAAAAAAAAGTGTATGAGTTTCTGAGTTTAGGTCCCATTTCCTTTTCTCCTTTTGAGGCTTTGAGCCATGTGTGTTAACTAAAAGGACAAAAGGGCAACCTTATGAAAGAATAAAAAAAAACAAAAAAGGGTGAATATGAGAATATCACATCAACCAGCCAAGAAAGAAGAAAAAATGGAGTTCTAGAATGTATTTCTGGCCTCAAATTGTGGTCTGAGTTCATTTAATCACAAGAAGACAAGGATCAAAGTGGTTTATACAAGATAAAGACTGTTGGATTAAAGACAACATAAATGAAAAACCAAATTCATAATAAATCAACAGTAAAATTTGTAGCAGTGACAAGCAAGAAAGTTCGATTTAAGAAGATGGAACTTTAATTCCTGTGACTACAGATCCATGTTTGACTCTTACTTTGAACATGGTCTTTGCCTGTATGTATTTGGTGGTAATGTACCAGAAATCTTTGAACATATACACAAAATAAACAAACCAATAAGACAATCAAATATTTTGAAACGGCATAGAAGTGTTTAATATAAATAATTACTTGATTTAAAATTAAGAGGTTGAAGGTTCAAGTCACAACAAAAAGAAGACTGCAGCTCACCTCAATCTAGAAGAAGATAGTTGGTCAGGAATAAAGACATAAGGACCAGTAAATGTATTTGAATATAATCCGTTACTTGATTATCAATCATTAGCTCGTCAAGTAGTTCATCCGAAGCATGTAGTTTGTGTACTATTACATGCAACCAACGGTTTACTCGGTGAGCACCTAAAGAATAATGGTTGCAGGTTATACCAATATCTAAAGAAAATGACAAGGAATAGAGTTCATGATATCCACGAAACTTAGTTCTCTAAAGACCTTTCAGGCCAACTTAGTGCCCTCAGATTATATTACTTGTAATTAAGGTGAAAAGAGATTGTAACTTGAAGCTAATCCATAGCAGGAATGCAAAGCAAATAACTATAGTGATCTATAATGGAATAATGAGACTTGCAGCTTCAAAGAATGATGTTGAGTACACTACCTTCTCACAGAGAAACTCAAATAATGAGTGGCACAAGCTATCTGTAAATTAGGTTCCTATTATTTATGGAAAAAAAGTGCAAAATTTGAGCTCAATATCAACTCATTTCTTCTCTGAATGGTGCCTTCTCACTATTTCTACTCATAAAGCATCATGGTTATGTCCAACAAGGGCTTAAGGCTTAGTGTGCGAACTTATTCTGTTTATCATCTGGTGTTCGTGCACTTCTGGAATGTATCCTCCCTATCATGTTACTGCACATGAAACATCAAATTAGTTCATAAAATGCCGACATAAAACAACTTCTTCTATATTGAAATAATAATCATTGTTGCTGTGATTCAAATGATTATGAATCTTGCCGGCTATTGTAGGAACACGCCCAATGAATATGCCATACCTCTGAAGTTATGCAGGTTGGTGCTGTAACTGAGCTGCTTGTCATCAGCACAACTTAAAAGTGCCAGAATCAGATGGCTTCATTATAGCAGTATGTGTCAACAAGAAGAAGTTATGACATTCATGACCAATGAAACCTTCTAATTGCAAAGATGCCAAAATTTCTCAAATGGTTCCAATTTTTCGGAAAGATACCGAGACATCTCAAAATTATCTGGCAGGAAATTTTTTGAGTAATAGGTCTGTTATACAGATCATGAAGTCTAAACCTCTCTTGAAATTTAGCATTGAAATCACGGCTACTGTTATGCAACATCCACATCATATGATTCAATCAGAAATGGCCATCATCCTTGTACCATAAACAAGAGCCACCGATGCTGGGTTGATATCCAGCTTCCTTCATATGATAAGTTAGCTTAGTAATCACTTCATTTACTTCTTGCATCTGATGATGGGATCTGTCTCTAGCCTTAAACTCATGTCTTGCACTTTTTAGTTCAATGCAACTATAAGCTGTTTCTTTTATCAATCCTTTCTCCAGCATGAGCCCTCTAACACTATGTGCATCATTCCACTTACCAGCCGCAGAATAAATGTTTGATAACATAGTATATCTTCCTGCGTTCATTGGTTCCAAGTTAAATAGAGCTTTTGCAGCTCTACCACCAAGATCTAGGTTCCCATGAACCCGACTAGCACCCAAAATTGCACCCCACATTCCAGCATGATTTGATCCATTTGGTGCTCTGTCAATCAACTCCAAAGCTTCCTTTACTCTATTTTTCCTTCCTAATAGATCAACCAAGATGGCAAAGTGCTCCAGTTTTGGATAAACACCGTATTCATTTTGCATCAAATGTAGAATTTGAAGTCCTTCAGAAACTGAACCTGTGTGGCTACAAGCAGTTAACAACCCGAGAAATGTGACTTCATTGGGAATTGTATTGGCTTCTATCATCTTCCCGAAAAGTTCGAGTGATTCCTCTGCATGCCCGTTTTGAGCAAACCCCACAATCAATGAGTTCCAAGACACTGTATCTTTCTCTGGCATCAGCTCGAACAATGTCTTGGATGATTTCATGTCTCCACATTTTAAATACAATTCGATCAAGGCATTAAAGGTGAACACATTCAACAGATTTCCTATATGGCAACTCCTAATGATGTGTCCATGAATTTGTTTGCCTCTTTCAATGAGTGCTATACTTGCACATGCACTTAAAACAGCAACAAATGTAAAAGCATTAGGACAGACTCCTTCCTCCAGCATTTTCTTGAAAAGATCCAAAGCTTCATTACTATGCCCATTTTGTGCTAAACCAGAAATCAAACTAGTCCAAGAAACGGTGTTCTTGACTGGCATTTCATAAAAAACCTGAAAAGCTTCGTTCAACCTAGATGCTCTAGCATATGCTGCAACCATTGAAGTCCATGACACAACATCTCTTTCTTGCATTCGGCTGAATATGCAACGAGAAGTGTCCGGATCACCACACTTCCCATAAGCATCAATGCAAGCGTTATAAACTATAGTATTGAACTCTAATCCTACTAGTGTTGCGGCTCCATGCACCTGACGTAACAGTTCTAGAGACCTTAAACCAGCGCAAGAACCCACAACACTTACAACCGTATACTCGTCAAAACCTAAACCACAACAGTCGTTTTGTATTCTTTTAAAGATATCTATGCAATTTCTGTAAAACCCATGACGAGACAAACTCGAAATCAATGAATTATAACTTACAAGGTTCGGTTCACGCATTTCGTCAAACAAGTTACGAGCTTTATCAAGCAGACCCATTCGAGCATATGCAGAAACCATCGAGTTCCAAGAGCGAATGTCCTTGATGGGTATATCGTCAAAGGCCTTCTGGGCACTGCCCAAGTCATCAAATTTGGAGTACATACCTATGAGACGATTGGCCGTGAAGGGGTTAGAGGTGAGAGCTTTTTTGAGAAGAAAGGAGTGAAGGGTCGTCCCAAGTTTGATATTTTTGGTGACAATGCATCTGGAAATTAGGGACCTTAAGTGCTTTACCACTCTATGATCACATTGAATCATTTTCATTGTTCCATTTTTTTGTGACAATCACCGGTTTTTATCCCCATTTGATCCTCAAGCTTTCAAATTTTGTGCATCAACTTACAGTCACATATCATATCTTAAGAACTGCCATGTCCCTCCACCTGAGAACTTCAATTAATTATAAAAAATTATGGAAAATTTTAATGTACTTTCGAACTATAAATATTTATAAATCAAGCACTGACCTTCACCAAATTGGAACATGACTTTTGCTTTATTCAACAAATTCATTTTGTGTACAAACCTTTAATAATTCTTTTAGAAAATTCTCTTTCTTTTGCTTATTTATATGTTTGAGAATTGGAACTTGAGCTGTCAGTACTCAGTAAGGAGCATCGCACGTATCAGTTGAAGCTCACTTTTTACAGCAGAATCTTATATTAAAAGACAGCCATTATTCCTTATCCTAAGCTCAAACATATGGAGACCTTTGTACAATAAAATTACGCTGGTGAACCTCTTCATTAAAACCAAGCAGGAACATGATGTCTCGGAGATTCTCGTG
The DNA here is from genome assembly GCA_027575705.1 of Erythroxylum echinodendron. NCBI lineage: Eukaryota > Viridiplantae > Streptophyta > Magnoliopsida > Malpighiales > Erythroxylaceae > Erythroxylum > Erythroxylum echinodendron. Next base: position 34,622,087 of record JANZXR010000170.1, on the reverse strand, counting down.
CTCTTACTGTTTCATTCTCTTGTTCGTTTGCTCAATCTCTGCAACTTGCAATGAAGACCCGTCTATCAAAACCATGGAGGATTTCTCTGGATACCCTTTTCAGGAACCATCTTTCTCGTTTAGTTCAAGCTCTCCATTTTCCTCATTATCAATTGACACTCAAATTCTTCGAAAACAGGTAAGATGGCTAGCCCAAGCATTTTCCTTTTCTGGGTTCGCTTCATAATCAAGTGAAGTCTGAATTGTTTAGCTTACTTTGTTCAGTGTTCAGTTTGAGTATCATTTGAAGCGATTGATTAATGTGGTAAAGTTGTTGTCTTGAATTCACTTTGATTTAGATTGATGAATTATCCACTTTTTCCGATGCGCCTGCTCCATCAGTGACAAGGATACTCTACACAGATAAGGATGTTTTGGCTCGCAGGTAACAAGATGGATCTACTTTGGTAATGGGAAACAACTAATGATCCAACCACAGCTTTTTTTCCACTTAAACAGGGAATTTAAATCTCATCCTTCTGCTTTACTGAGTGCTTTTGCCTGTATTGAGGTTCTGAGGTACCTTGCCTGTAATTACTTCTATATCTAAAGTAGGATCTTTTTATCTTTCCCCCTTTCCCTGGAAAGTACTTGATTGCCTATTTATGTTATTATTATTCAATAGAGAGATGGATGAGCCTATTTCAGATGTGCGAATAGAGTTTATCGGAATTGCTTTCCTTTGGTTTAGTAATCTCAGAATGCAGGAGGACAAATGCATAATATATCCCAAGATAAGTTATGAATGTTTGTCTGATAGTAACAAGAACATTTTTTGGCACTGTCTCATCCATTCCACTTCTTTTGCAACATTTGAAACTATTATGTAACTCCGGTGTGGATGCTTAAATATCTGACATTCTTTACTATGCTAAGCTTGATGACTCGTGTTCTGCAAAAATATTAAAACATAGGTACATCAAAAACTTGATGGGACTAGCTGGCCTCTCTGTTAGAGAAGATGCTGTTGGCAACATATTTGGGCGGTGGTGAGTTCATGACTTCATCAATTACTGAACTTAGGATTAATCAATTACTGAACTTAGGATTAATTTCTTCTGTGAATTATATGCCGTTGCATTTATTCGCTTAATTCTCATTTACTGTTTGCATTTTTTATTCTTATATTCTTTTTTTTCCCTTTCTGTTTTCCAACTTATAGTATCTCAGATGTTTGAAGTGATCAGATTGACTCTACTCATTTTGTTCTCTTTCATATTCCATTTTTATGATTGAGTCATTACTTCCCTTGAGTTTTTATCAATGTACTAACCTTAATTCTGTACATTTTCGTTGTTCAAGTTAAAAGAGACCTTTCTTTGTGTTCCATATGCAGGGATGGGAATGAACCAGAGCTCAGTGCAGTTGCCACTGGTTCTCATATTGATGCTATTCCATACTCAGGGAAGTATGACGGAGTTGTTGGTGTGTTAGGTGCAATAGAAGCCATTAATGTACTGAAAAGGTATGCACTGATCGATTTCTACAACTAGTCAAATTTGCGTAATTTCTGAAACGTGATGTACAATTTGCAGCTGCAATTATTAACCCATTGTCATCAGAGACGTAAGGGGATAATTTTTCTCTGGAAATTCACTACCATAAAAATGATAAAATCATTATTGCTTAATTCCAGATGCAATATATATTATAGTGCAATTTGTCTTCACTTAAAACACTTTTGCAGCCAATATATTTAGAATGTAATCTGAATCCTTCTTGCAGACCAAAACTGAAAGTACAAAGTTATAATTTGCATAGAATGATCAAACCAATTCACCAATGTCAAGATAAGTAGGGAGAAATTTGAGATTTTAATCATCCTAAATAGAGAAGGTCTTCTTGTGTTGTTGGATATGAGATTGTGATGTTTGAAATGGTTTTGACAGCCTAAGGCAGAATTTTGCATATCCTAATGTGGAAATGCTTTTCCCTTGGTCTTTGAAAGTTGTAGTAGTTACCTGTCATGGGCTATATGTTTTGTTATTCCATCTATTGTTATTTTACCTGTAAAGGTTGTTAACCTGATATATGTGTTGCAGGTCTGGCTTTAAACCTAGAAGGTCACTAGAAATTATCTTGTTCACTTCAGAGGAGCCTACACGTTATGGGATAAGTTGCTTGGGAAGGTAAGGACCTCTTAAACAGCTAAGTTTATAGGTAAAACAAACAATTTCCACATAACAATTTCTTTTCCACTCCAATTTCCTACATAATTTACCCTCACTTTTTCAGTAAGTATTAACATCAGGAATTTCTGTCAGTTGTTTGTTTTACATAGATTCTCATAGTTATTTTTAATATGCAGCCGGTTATTAGCAGGAAGTGAGGCACTTGCTGAAGCTCTAAAGACAACAGTTGATGCTCAAAATATATCATTCTTTGAGGCAGCGAAATCTGCTGGGTATGCAAAGGATCATGATGATTTGTCTATAGTTTTTCTAATGGAAGGTAGTTACTCAGCTTTTTTAGAGCTGCACATAGAGCAGGGTCCCATTCTAGAGGAAGAAGGTCGGCTACTTTCCCCGGCTGCTTTTATCCTTCAGAAGTCGTAATTTACAAGTTCTTGCTATGACTCACTTTGAGATTGAATTCAGGCATATCCATTGGTATAGTAACTGCAATTGCTGCCCCTGCAAGTATAAAGGTGGATTTCGAAGGCAACGGAGGCCATGCCGGGGCTGTCCTGATGCCAAGCAGGTTACTTTATCCTTATTCAAATGTCTGTTTATTTTGTATTATTTGCATCTTTATCAGCTGCAATAGTTTGTTTGTGCAACCCCTTGTTTCTCTATATCTTTTGTTGTATCTGTCAATCATCTCCAATTCTTGTTTGCAATTCTGAGATTCTAATCCCCTTTACAATTGATAGCTTATTTTCCATAAAGTTCTGAGACCCTAACAGATGACAAAACAGATTTGATCAATAGATATACTTTATTCTTAATCACAATATTACGACCTTAATCTTCCATAATAATGCAATAAAGGGTCTATTTGACTAATTATCAAACCACAAGTTCCTGCTAATTAAAAATGAAAATAGGTGGCTTTTTCAGAAACAATGAGAGCACAACGGAAGTGTGGTTCAATTGACCTTTCTTTTTACGTATGAAACTATTAACAATTTCATGAATAATTTGGATCAGGAATGATGCTGGTTTGGCAGCTGCAGAGTTGGCATTAGCAGTTGAGAAGCATGTATTAGATTCTGGATCAATTGATACTGTTGGTACAGTAGGTATACTGTTTTCTTCACACCTTCCGTAAAAGTTATATTTTCTCTGTATCTGCCTCCTGGTGTTCAGTGGAGGGCATATGAATCAAGCAGGTTTTCAAAATGTAATTGCTTGCATTTTGCAGCTAGTCATCCGAAAACTATCTTCTCTTCTTGTAGGTATTTTGAAGCTGCATCCTGGAGCCATCAATAGCATCCCAAGCAAATCTCACTTGGAAATTGGTACAGTTTTTAATCTACAGTTGATATTAAGACAGTTGAAGCTATAACAGTCATCTATTATATTCCTAATGTGGGTTGAATACTTGCGCAGATACACGAGACATTGATGAAAAGCGAAGAAATGATGTGATTGAGAAAATTTTCCAGTCTGCAGAAATGATAGCATCGAAACGTGGTGTCAAATTATCAGAATTCAGAATCATAAATCAGGATCCACCAGCCCTTTCTCATAAATTAGTTATTGATGCAATGCAGTCTGCAGCTAAAGAGCTGAACTTAACACATAAGTCAATGATAAGCAGAGCTTACCATGATTCCCTCTTTATGGCCAGGTATGAATGAGTATATATATATAAATGGCTGTAGAAGCTGAAGTGCCATTATTGAGTTGATACACAAATTTTGTCTATGTTTCACTCTCTAGTTTCTTGTTACTTCAAATTTACCTTCCAGGTCATATGGCTATAGATCTTGTGTTCTGTTTTCTTGTCACTGACCAAAAAAGGAGTGGCTGATTATGCAACAATGACTTTCTTGCAGAGTATCTCCCATGGGAATGCTGTTCATTCCATGCTATAAAGGTCCGACTCTGGCTTGCCTTTATGTATTACATATCAGCAGTTTTCTCTTATACAATAAGATTGGATTGTTTGGTTCTCTTCTTTCTTTTATGCAGTATACAAAATTTTCACTTCTTACAAGTAGGTAGTGATCTTCTGCAACACAAGTAGCTCTTTACTTGTGGGCATTAGTTAACTTCCAGATTCTTTATAGAACCTCCGCATGTGAATCTGTTTGCTTTTGCCTTCCCGGGACAGAAGGTCAATTTAGCCTATTGAAGATGGATCCATCAACTTGGCAATGACTGAAGAATGAACTTTTACTTCTGATTTGGTTTTGCAGGATACAGCCATAAACCTGAAGAATATGCATCCATTGAGGATATAGCAAATGGGGTGAAGGTGTTGGCACAAACCCTTGCCAAGTTGTCATCATTTTGATTTACATTTTACAACTACGACAATGGCGACAAAGCTCTTGGAGCACCAAATGCCTTCGTTGTTGCCATGTACATATGCTTGGTTGTATGTATAATTGCCAGGTATCAACTTCCGAATAAAACATACGAGAAGCAAACTATGTTCATGAATTCAGATGTAAGAGTACTAAAAATTACTGTACAAATGAGAGTTCCATGAAAATAGCGGTATCTCCCACGGCTATTTAATAGCCGGGTAAGTCACTTGATAAGTCGGCAATTTAATTATCGCTTGTAGATATTAATATGTCTCCACTTTTGACTAACAATCCTCTGATACTCCCCTCACTTTGACTCGAACTTTCGACCTCTTGAATTATAGCCATCATCACTTCAAGATCTTGGATAAGTACTTATCCATCATCACTTCTGTTGCAGGTGTTTTTATTTCCACTCTAGACTTTTGGTTTCACGCACGTTATGCAATGAATTGTAGTATGTTATTGGTAATGAAGAAGTGACAATTTACAACAGAAGAGTTACATTGCAACTTTTATTGGCAGTAACTGGAATAACACTACTTGCACCCCTCGTTACATAATAGCAGACATAATCTCATAGCCAGTTTTATTAACATCAAGATTGTACAATTTGTAAGGGATACAAAGATTTTTAGAAGGCACCTGAACTAACAAACATTTTTTGAAATTACTCACCAGAAAGAATCACAAATCACAATGATGAACTTTTCTCCTCCAGGGATTCTTTAACTGCCTTCAAAAGCCGTGGCATTAACTTCTGGTTAGTAACGATAATGCCAGTGTCAAGATCAAGGTATCTTCCTCTAGAAAAATCTAAAGGGTTCCCTGCTGCATCAGTAGCCACTCCTCCTGCTTCTGCAAAAGTGAATTTAGAAGGCATTCAAGAACCAAGATGTCGTGCAAACTTTATTGCCTTACGAAATAACATAATCAGGAGTTTATCGCAGTGCTTAAATCCGGTGTTGTGAATAAAAATGTCCCAAGCTTTCCCTTCGAGAAAAGGCCTTACATGATAAGGGAAGCAGAAAGAAAATGAGGGAAAATGTAAAGCTTATCCTTGTGTCAATACGTGAGAAGGTTGGAACATCATAGGAATGAACTGTCTGTACCTGTTACAACTAAGCATCCAGCCGCATGATCCCATATTTTCTCCCGATAACCTTTATGTGGAAAACGCAGATATATGGCCCCATCCCCTCTGGACAGAGCACCATATTTGGCTTGACTATCAATTCTAACTGGTGGTGCTTTAACGCCAAGTTTCTGGAAAAAGATTAGATTTTTAATAGCATTACAACGTATAAATAGAGTAAGCGTTTCCTTCCCCCTACTTTCTTCTTAGGGAAGACAGTACCGAGATTGGGGAAAGGGGACGCAGGGAGACGGGTTGGGTGCATATGTGGGTGCTGCAAAGGGGAACATGTATCGTACTCTGGCAATGGTGCTAGTCAAGTCATGCTGTGAGTGAGCTGCTTCATATGATTCAAAGAAGGATGCTTCTTCAGTGTTGTCAATAGCACTGACTTGTACCTACAAAGTGTAAGGCAGGCAATAGAAGTGCCAATTATATCAGCAATATACGTCATGTGGGCGAAATCCATACACAAACTTACCTCACGACAACTGATTTGTACCTACATAGTGTAAGGAAGGCAAGAGAAGTGCCACTTACATCAGCAATAGACATCATGACAGAGAAATCCATTCATTAACTTACCTTCACTGTTGAAGAACCATCCAGTGATTGCATGTAAGTCCCCGAACCAACGGCAGCATAGAATAAGCAGCCAACTTCACCATGCAATTTTTTCTGACTGCTACCGCTGATGGATTTTAACGGAAGATTTGGACAAGCTAGGACACCTAACACTACTCTGCCTTCATCTAGCAATGCTAAAGCTATTGCATATTGATCTCCTCTTAGAAACCTAAAACAACCCCATAGAAATAATTATCCTGATCATAATGTGAGGAAAATACACATCAATAAGGCCACCTCTGTAAGGAAATTTCTTGGCAAGGCCGCAAAAATCGAACATGTTGATTTGGCATTTATGCTCTTACAGATGAGAAAGAGACTAAAGCAAGGATGTCTCTACTTACTGCCTGTGAAAGCACCATCAAGTTGAGCTTGCTTACTCAGCTCTAAATAGTTGGATCTTGCTCCAGTGACAATAGTATTGTTTACAAATTTATCATCCACCTTTTAACATAATATCTATCAATCAATTGCTCAAATTGGTTGTGTGACATTTCACGTAAAAGTTCCCAATTTTATTTCATCTCCAAAACTCAGTCCAAAATTTGAAGCAAAAACCCCGCTAAAATGATCATTAACATGAAGAGAATTATTAGTGTCATTGGTTGATCTGAGGAAGCTAGAAGAGAAACAGGACTATGATGCATGACAAGGTGTAGTAGTAGCCGGTGGCATATAACAAGATGGAAAAGGGATGAAGACAGGGATAGCCAAGTCACTGTTATGTGAGGACAGAAGAACTTAGTACATAAACCAAAAATTTATTAAATTGATGAAACAAGTAAAAGAAGGCACATGTTTTCAAAGGAACAGCTTCTTGTTGACTTGATACGTGTTAGGACCAACATGGAAGAGGGTAATTTAGACAATGGGGAGGATAACAGAAAAGGGAATAAACCGTTGATATGGAAAGTATACTCTAGGAGAAAGAACAGTGGGCCAGAGGAGAGTTAGTTAGTGGCTGATGTGGCAAGTAGTTAGGCGTAACAGAATGGATCCTAGCTTGGGGTTTTAGGCTGAGAGAGGAGGCTGAGAGAGGAGGGAGAGGAGGGCAGGAAAAAAGGGAAGAATTTTTGACAGAAGGATAGTTATGCCTTCTGAGGAGCATTCAGCTCTGGGTAGGGAAATACTAAATATCACCATTGTAATGATTTATAGTATTGCTATAATTCAGTAATACCACGTACCTCTAGTATTCAAAGAGTTCTATCAGTGTGTGTGTGTGTGTGTTTGTGTGCAGAGAAATTATTGGACCCGGACATGTTGCATTTTAATATGAAATGTTCTTGTGTTCTTTAGAGAGCAATTGTAAAATTTTGATGTGTCTACATATTAAAACATGGTTCCGTTTTAGCAGTAATCTTAGAGACTGCCTGCAAATAATTCTCTGTTATCTATTATTCCTTGAATCTTCTTATCTGGAAGTCCAAGAAAAGGTGCCAGTACAACACTGGATAGCCAAACAAAAAAAAAAAGGAGAGAAATTTCTATCTCAAGCATTCTACTAACATCAATAGAAAATTCCATCTACTCCACACTATTGTTGGAATAATATCTATTAAGAATCCATCTACTCAAGAACTTTTAGACTGGAAAATTGCAACTTGTTCTTTCTTCCATGGGAATTTTTTTCAATATGCCTTCTCCATGCAGGAGAAGCTTTTGACTAGTAAAAACAGAACGGAGGCATCGTTAGGGAAGAAGTTGAAGAATGACATGCTCCCTGAAATTGAGAAGGTTCATAAGGTACCCAGAGTTACTTGTATGAGAATACGTTTACTTATCAGTGTCAGTAATTAAGAACAAACAAGGTCTGTCTTTCTTGAATCAAGTTGCTTTTCCTACTTGTATCTAATTTCCTGTCTTTTTGAGTTTCTTGAATTGATTATATAGTTGTCTGTTTTTTCTATTTTCGCTCAGAGGAAAGAGAAATTGTTGAAGAAACAACACAGGCAGGCTCTGCTTCTTGATAACTTCCTGAACACGGATGGGCTAGGAGCAGGTCGCTCGCTCCGTGACAGAAAACCTGTCACTTACACTTTTGGTAAGATTGCTAAAGAACACAGAAAAAAGAACAGTTTGTTGCTTTTGCTTTTGGCTTGGATTTGTCTCTCTATTGTCGATTCCCTTATAAGTAGCTATGATGTTATGGTTGATAGTCCTGGTGGAATCCCATTGTTTGCAAGTTATCTTTGGTAAAACCCCCAAAAAAAAATTCACCAGTTAGGCGACCTTAATCATTGAGAAGGTGGTGATAAATGACCAACACATACTTTCAAATGTTAGCAATGTCAGTATTGAGTATTCTCGACACAATGTATTTTGAACTTTTATTCATATATCTAATTATTTTGCAGATGATTATGACCGGTCAATCAATGAGGCTATCAAAATAACAAAGTATGAAGTTCATGACACATTCTTGCGATTCCCTTTGCACCTTATTATTGAAAGGAACTTGTACATACATGCATACAACTGTGCAATCTATAGTGATTTGTTTCTGGACATTTGTTCTAGGCGAAAGCAACCATCACCAGAGCCTATTCAAAGAAGAGATGGTGTAGCCATACCTGACGCATCTACAAATGGTGGATGGAGTGGTCCTTCACATACTTCCCCACAGGGTAATTTCAGTACAGTTTCTCCCAATTCTCCTGGTTATGATGACATTGGTGAAGACCATAGCCTTGAGCCACTGGACAGGAGGTAAGAGTACTACTACTGCACAGCTCCTTGTATAGCAATTTGCATCAAGCATACTCCTTTGAATAATTATGTAACATTTTACAGTAACAGGCGAAGACAGAGGCCACAACGATACTCAGCAAAAGAGTTTGTTGAAGCAGTTTCAGATAATGAGGCTGATTTTGACAGTGATGATGATATAGTTGGAGAAGCTGTATATGATGATGAATATTTGAGGAAACGTAAACAAAGAAGGAAGCTGTCTAGTAGCTCTGAAGGGGATGACGAGTACCAGTGGGATGATGAAAATGGGGAAGATGAGGATGAGGAAGAAGAGGAGGAGGATTCCTTAAGCATCAGTGAGGAGAGTGATCAGCCACAAAAGTTCAATAAATTATCAGGCCGTACTAGGAGAGAAACAAAATTACGATCTGTTGATGAGATCCAATCTGGTCTAAGACGCAGTAAAAGGGCCACTAGGAACCGAATAAATTACCGACAGTATGACCTTTCTGAATCAGAAGCAGAGTCAATGAAACCCGAAAAGTCAATTGTGTCAGACGAGCACTCCGATGCAAGTGAGAATGTAGAGTATTCAACTGGAAGTAAAGATTCTGATGGCATTGGTAATGAAAAGGATATGAAAGTCGATCCAACTGCTGTTGGCTATAATGAGGCAGCTGATGTAGACCAGAATCAGCCAGTTGAAAAGTCCAATAGCCCAGACCAAGATGAAGGTGAAGGTGTGAGAAAAAGACGATTCCTTGACCTTAATGAAGTTGCCCCAGGTTCTGGTTTTGATGACGGTTCAAACACAACAATAAAAGATGAAGACAGAGATGATTTTTGAGCTGATCTCTCTACTGGAAAGCACTGTTTCTGGTTTTCCTTTGGAGAAAATGTATGATATTAAAAAGGTTATAAATTTTGCAATATGTGCATGGAGGAAATTATCATCTAGTTCTTCCATGGTGTAAGTTAAGCAACCTTGATGCGATTCATCTGGGATTTGCGGCAGGGAGCAACCCGGTGCTGAGAGTTCTGTAGATTAGGTAGTCATTTTTTTAGTATGTCCACATTTATAGAAACCTAAAGTGGGTGAATGAGAATTCCATGGAAGTTCTTTATCATATCCAATTAGTGTACGACAACCTTTTTAACCGATTGTAACCGAAAAAATTTGGTTTCTATATGTGCAAGTCTGCAGTTTAATCTTTTCAGTCGTCCTGAGATTTTTTGCAGTTGACTTTTAAAAAAATTGATCATAAAGTTTTGATGTATGATAATGGATCAACTCCCCTTAAAACCGTACTTTATAATTTTTTATGCAATACATTCTAATGCATTATCATCACCAAATTGAGAATGTAAACTTCAACTTCATGGAATGGTTTTCATATTCTAGCTTATCGGGTGGCATCAAACAGGTATCGAGTGACTTTCGTCCTCTAACTTTGGGTGGCACCGAACGAAGTGTGCAGGTTGGGTTTCCCAAGTGAAAATAGCCGCTCTGATTCTGGACACAAAAAAACAAGGAAAGGGTAATGTTTATATGTTTCACATAGTCGGTGGAATTCAAATGTTCGACTGTGGCTTTTCAGTGTTCCCATTCTCTTGCTGCAGGCATGCATCTTTTCTGTCGGTGGCCTGAGCCGTCTCTCTACCAACTCCTTCCTTCGCTGCATGTTTTCCGGCAGGGCCGTTTCTTTTTGGGACAGTAGCCTCAGTTGCCTCATGGTCAATTCCTTCCTTCTCTGCTTGTTTCCTGGATGGTTCTTCATCAGCTCTCTCTTTCTCTGCTGCCACGTCCTTCTCCTTAGCAATTGCTGTTTCTTTGGTTACCTCAAGTGTGTGAATCAAAGTTGAGAGACATTTTTCTGCATCATCCAATGGGGACTTGGGCATAAGGTTCTCTGCTACATCTGCAGGTGTGATCTTGGCCTCCCTGATTAGCCCTCGAATTGTATCAAACATAACATGTTCTTCGAGTCCCAAGTAATTCTTGGCCAACACTCTGAATGCCTCAAAACTGCAGTAAGACAGTTCAATATGCTTGTCCATCCTTCCCCTCCTAATCAGGGCAGGATCAAGCTTCTCCACATAATTGGTAGTGAACACTATAATCCTCTCCCCTCCACAGGCAGACCATAAACCGTCAATAAAATTCAACAAGCCCGAAAGCGTCACCTTGCTGGTCGTGTCCTCTTTCGGTTCGTTACGAGCAGCTTCTTTCTCCAACTTGTCATCCTCAGAAGATATCTTTCTTTGGCCTGTAAGATCAAGCGAGCAGTCTATATCCTCGATAACAATGATAGATTTCCCAGTTGTTTCGATCAAAAGCTTCCTCAAATCAGTGTTGACCTTCACTGCCGTGAGCTCAAGATCATAGACATCATAGTTCAACAAGTTGGCCATTGCAGCAATCATAGTAGACTTGCCAGTTCCAGGAGGGCCATAAAGAAGATAACCCCTCTTCCAAGTCTTGCCAATCCTGGCATAAAAATCCTTGCTTTTGCTGAAAGTTACAAGATCTTCGACAAGTTCCTTCCTTTTCTCAGGCTCCAAGGCCATGGAATCAAAAGTGGCAGGATGTTCAAAAGATACGTGGCTCCACATAGTCTGCCTGTAGCTTGACCACTTCTGTCCGGGACTGTTGGTGTAAAGCTTTCTTTGTCTACTCCTGACGTTAATCTCCTTCCCTTCCCTAATCACATGCTTCAAGTAAATCTCTGTAATGATCTCTCTGTGACGTTTATGAAAAGTGAGCCTGTAATATCTCCTATCCGGCTGAGGATACAGAGACTGCCCGGTGGTCGCAACTTTGCTCGAAAGCCACCAAATTTTAACGCCTTCAAACTCGTCTGTCACTCTCTCGTATTCGTCCATGCTAAAAACCAGGTTGTTGTTATCTTTTCCCATCTCTGCTTTGAGCCTTTTGGCAAACTTTGATGAGTTGACACTTAGGTATGCCTCCACAGCAGCGAAGGCTTCACTTCGTTTGAGTCGATCTCCTGTGTACTCATGGATTGATATTTTGATGTACGGATAGAAAAGGCTCATGATTCTCTGTATATACCTCTCAAAGTGCCTGCGAACCTCGTATGGACAATAATGTAGGAAAATAGCCCAGAAAAACATAATACTGGCAATGGTCGACCACATTGTCGCCCACATCTCCGTCGTTGTTTGAGGCATTAGCATCATTTTTACCTTCTTTTCTGGCTCAGTGATTGTTGCCGTTGTTCTGTTGCACCCTTTTCTTGTCTTAGGCTTATAATATGTAGGAAAATGTTGTTGGTCTTGTGATTCCTTCCCTTCCAATCATGGTCAAACGTAAGGTCTTCGTGAGTTTTGCATTTCCTGTCATATAAAGTGAGTGAAGAGGCCTTAAGAGTATGAGCAAGTGTCAGAGTTTAGGTACACAATTAGAAATAAAATGGTGGTTGCCAACACTGACCTTCAATGCTATTCACATATCCATTTCTCTTCATAGAATAAAGCAATTTTATTAGTGGACATTATTAGGTTTAAGCCTCCAACAGGATATTCCATAAGTTGAAGGTTCCATCTAAGGGGGTCCAAAACATACGCTAAATCAAAAGAGTAGTGACTAATCAAACCCTTGATGAGAATGGCACACATGTCATACACATACTAACTTAGAAGCCAATTAAACGACGTATAAAAGGGAGTCTATACATTGGAACCAGCAGATGTGTTTATATTAAATAATGTTATTAGCATTCTCATGTAAAGAGATAAGAAAACTTTGGATGGAGGGACTTGTTCTCATGGGATTTCTATGTTGTTCCTATCCATTGACCACACATACGGTCCTTGTTCTCATGTTTTCTTTCTCTCTTTCTCTTGTTTCTTTCTGTTAGAAGGATATGAAAACTTTCGTTATGCATTGAGCCTACGCACAAAGTAATAAAAATTAACGGCATAAGAAATTAAGGTACAAAAATGTATGTAGTTTTAAGAATCACAGCATCTCAAGTTCCCAGCTTTTAAGTGTCGAACATCATTAGGCACAATATTATGGATGATATAATGTTCTACGACTAAGAGCTAGTGAAGAGAGGAATTTCTCGAGTTCCGATGCAACGAGCTGGAGAAGTTACTGACATATTGGTTTGATGATTTTAGTCAATTTGATGTGATTTGTATGTTTAGCTGTAATCATACTTTAAGTTTTCGTTTTTTTTTTTTTAAAGTATAATCATACTTAAGCTGCTAATAGGTGAATACCGAGACATAGAATGAGGTGGTCTTAAGGAAAGAGATAAATATCACACCACTTTTGGAAATGATTTTGAAAGATACTAAAGAAGGTCGGCAAACAAGTGGATCTGACTTGTTCATTTCCTTCAGTTAGGAAACTGACAAAAGCGTCCAGTCATGTTAGTCACGCTTTTTGATTATCTCAATCTTGCGTCTTGCCTCTTCTTTTGCTTGCTAATTTGTTCTTTCATAACAACAAAGGCCAGTAGACAATGAATTGCATGAAATTGAAATTGGAAAGACGAAGAAGAAGAAGGAAGGCCTAAGTCCAAATATGATGTCCTTGCACTTTTCTTTTGAGCCTTTTATTGTCTTTCACATCCGTCAACAAGCTGATATTCGTCTAGTCCTGTCCATGTATTAGTCGATCAAACACCTCGTGCATTCTTTTTCAAACTGAAAGCAACTGTCAAATTCTAATATGCTCGTCATAATTTCCTAGAAACTGCAAATGAGCTCCACTTCAATACTCGGGGCCCCTTTCTTCCTGGAGTATCCTTTTCAGGCTCTCAAGTTGAATAGGGCTAGACACCACACGTACAGATTAAAACATCCTACCTAGTGCTCATAGTGCTCAGCTTTCTTGAATAGGGTCAATGCCCTATGAATCCACACCCACAAAGCACAACAAAAGGTCATCAATCCAATATAAGAGACGGCCATCACTACTATACAAGCAATAATATTGTCAACTTATAATGAGCTTTCCCTGTATTGCCAGAGGGATTTCTCAATTGTAACCAATCACAACCGAACCAAATGCTTTGCTTTTCGGACTATAAAATGCTTTCAGAGCTTAATCCAAGTAGCAGCTCAGTTAATGCGCAGGTGTCCACCACCAAATTATCCCACATGGATACTAAAAAGAGAATTTAAAAAAAAAAGCATGAACCACTATGAATAAATTATGATAGTCATTGCAGCTGCTGATTATGAATTAGGACAACAAAATGAAAGAAAACCCTTTTCCCTGTACATGAGAAAAAGTACATATAAAAACTTCAAGGTCCCTATAAAGAGCAGCATCACTCCATCACGAATGATGCAGCCTCTCCTAATATCCTTATGGATCCAGATTCTCAGTATCTTCCTCACTGGCGAACCAGTTCAGAATTATCTGAGAGCTGTGACAAATGTAGGTAGAGATACTTATTGGAGTTCTTGATTGTACCTTTTTCGACTTGAGTTACAATTGAAATATGTGAAACCAGGAGTTACCAGTATTTTCCCACAGAAAGATAACCGTAATGCTTATACGCTTTCTGACCTTTCAGTAGTTTCTTATCATCTGTTAATTGCATTATTATGCATACAACTGCTGCTGCTACTGATATTGGGCTTCTCTTGAATGGCTGCGAGAAAATTAATTATGCATCTGAAATGAGATGCCAAAATTTCATTTATTTTCTATTCTCCACTGGAGATAACTGGGAACACTATCCGACATACAGAAATACCAAAAATTGGAGTACAACCGAAAACAAAAGAACTACATTTAATTCCATTCACAATATCTACATGTAATGCACACCAAGCTATCACTTGTCCCCTCAATTTCTACTTAGCAGATACAAAGAGAGTACAGGACTTACCTTATCTCAGGCTCTTTAGATTTCTGAACAGCATCTGGGGCTGGGTTATGTTGGCAGGCTCGTGTTGTGGCCGAAGACCCTTCTCCTCGTTGTTGCTCATTAAATTGTTAAACGTGAAAACGAACTAGTAAAAGGAAAATTAAAAACACAGTATAAAATCTAATGCAAATGAATAAATAAATAACATAACATAACATAAAAAGAAATAATTGGAAAATTAACTAATACCTAATTAATCTCAAAATTGAAATTAAAAATATTTTAATTAACAAATAAAACTAATCTAACTATTTAATTACAAAATTAACCCTAAAATTGAAATTAGCAATCATAATCTAACAATTACTGAAAAGTAGAAAATTAAGCATTGAATTTATTGACAAATCAAAATTAAAATGAAATTAAACAAAAACACAACTTTAATTAACCATAAAAACAACTAATTAGTCCTAATTTAACGCAAAATCTTCACAATTTTACAATTAAATCACATAAATTTGCAATTCCAAGTGAAATTTCATACGAATCGCATGTAATTCATCAAATTGAATCAATAAATTATATGCATAAAGATAAAATTCAACTATTAAATCACAATTAATCACAAAATCAAGCAAATTTTCACAAAATCATAATCCTAGTATTTTTGGGGTTGAAAATCTCTAAAGATTGCAAAATACCCAATTATTCATGCATAAACAAGTGAAATAGATAAGAATACTTACATGTCATAAATTTGCATGAAAAATGTTGAAAATAAGGCTAGAGATTGAGGGGGTTGAAGGTAATATAAAGGGTTGTAGCGGACTTACACAGTCTACTACATGACCATTAGCTGACCGTGTAAATCACAGACTCTTCAGAAGCCAAGAGACTGGCCTGTAGCCCATTGCGAACTTACACCGGTCTATTACATAGGCGTGTATCTAACCATATAATTCTATATAGGCATGTTCAATAAGCATGTAACTATTGGCAAACGTGTGCAACATGAAAGATAGTTGAACAAACTTAAAAATTTTTGCAATTAAGTTACGAAATTTTAACATGCATACCCTAACACAAGGATTATGCACAATCTCTTCAAGATGCTAAATTTCCTAACCTAGAACACATCAAAAATCAATAAAATCTTACACTGGCATCAAAATAAAAACAAAATGAAATAGAAATTAAAAATAAAAATAAAATAAAACTTAGCGTAATTCTTGAGTTGCCTCCTAAGTAGCACCTGTTTAACATTGTTGGCTTAATATACCTTTCATGCTAAAAGTAGCTTATAAAGATATGATTTTGTAGTCCTATCGTACGTTCCATATCCTCCAAGTAAGCTACTTGCTGTTGCTTATTACCATAATTTTCTTTTGGTTTACTACCTTGAACTTGTAAAGCTCTAGTGATCCTTTAAAGGTAAAGTCCTGTAAAATATCCAAAAGTAAAGTATTATAAGACACAATAGATTTAATTACTTCATTAAGTTCAGGTGCAGGATTAATGACATTACATTTTGAAAACAACCTCTTCATCGCCACCCCTTAATATTAACATGTTATCGTCAACATCTATTATTAACTTAACAGCTGCCAAAAAAGGTCGATCAAGGACTAGATGTACATCTACATCTTCCTACATGTCAAGAAATACAAAATCACTTGGGAAGATAAAATTATCAACCTTAACAAGAATATCCTCTACAATGCCCCTAGCATATTTTATCGATCTATCTGTTAGCTGCACATTTATCCTAATAGGTTTTAGTTCACCCAATTTCAATTTCTTAAATAATGAATAAGGCATCATGTTAATACCAGCCCCTAGGTCGGCTAAAGCCTTATTTATTTTTAAATTATCAATTTGATAGAGAACAGTAACACTCCCTGGATCTATAAGCTTCTCTGATAGCTTATTTTTCAAAAATTTTGAGCATCTTCTACTTAGAGTAATAATTGCCAACTCCTTCAACTTTCTGTTATTCGCTAGTATTTCCTTTAAAAATTTCAAGTGTTGTGGCATTTACACAAAAACTTCAACAAGAGGTAAGTTAATTTGGACTTGCTTAAATAGTTCAAGGAACTTATCAAACTATGCGTCCATTTGATCTTTCTTCACTTTAATAGGATAAGGGATGGCAAGTTGATATCTATTGACTTTTCCAAGTGACCTTCAACTTCAGCTTTTACTTGACTCTTACGAGTCTTCTTCTTCTTTTCTCCTTCTTCTTCTGCAAGCTCTTTTTCGCTCCTAAGGTTGATCATCATTACACGTTCTTTAGGATTTGTCTTCGTATTACTAGGCAAACTCTCTTATGGTCATTCAGATACTAATTTTATGATTTGACTGATCTGAACCTCCAAATTATTGATATAAGCCTCTATTCGTTGATGTCTTGCATCCAAATCTTATGCTATTTTTATCATCTTCTCTTCTAAAGTAGGCCTCTTAGCTTGCAGTACTTGTTGTTGAAATCCTAGTAGAGGGTTATTCATTGCTTGTGCATGGTTTTCCCAGGAGAAGTTAAGGTGATTCCTCAATCCCAAATTGCATGTATTACTACTGTATGGATGTTTTTTGAGTCTAGGAGCATTCCTTATATAATCCATAAGCTTGGGTTATAATGTCTGACAATTTTAACCTAAATGTTCTAGCTCGCACACCTCGCACTGGATAACTTAACATTGTGGATTCATTGTCAATATATCGATTTTTTTGCTCAACACTTTCCTAGTTTATCAACTGTGTCGCTGTGTTTACTTCTTATACCCCTAATAGCTCGTTAAGTCTTACTCGCGAGGAGCACAACTGATAATTGTTCATCGCTATATCTTCAATAAGGTCATGGGCTACTTCTGGTGTCTTATTATTTTACATACTCACAATCGGTACATCTATTAACTGCCTTGTATTCTAATTTATCCCATTATAAAAATTCTGAATCTACGTCTAAAGCGGTAGACTATAATGAGAGCATTTTCTTAACATCTCCTTAAACCTCTCATATATGTTATATAGTGTTTTAGAAACAATTTGGGAGTATGAGGAGATATCGTTCCTCAACTTTGCAGTCTTTGTTAGTGGGAAGTACTTCAATGAAAATTTCTCTGCCACTTGATCCCATGTAGTAAGTGATGATCTTAGCATTAAGTTTAACCATTGCTTCGCCTTTCCCCTTAATGAAAATGGGAAAAATCATAGTCTTATCACTTCGTCATTGGCTCTATTTATCTTGAAGGTATCATAAATCTCCCGAAATTCAAGATACATGAATTCAGATCTTCATCTTGTAGTACATCAAATTGAATTAGTTGTTGAACCATCTAAATAACACTCGTGATTTCAAAGTTATTGGCATTCAAAGTCAGTCTGATAATGCTAGACTCTGCCCCTATTAAGTTTGATCTAGCGTAACTGAACATCAACCCTGATTGGTCTGCCATAATTAGTAATTCCTTAGTATCAATATAACCTCCTAAGTCCTCTATTTGTCGATATAGCTCAAACTCTTTAAGTTGTATTGTGCGGAGATTTCTATGAGTTGTTCTCTCGATTTCTAGATCCTCATCTATTAAGCTCGCTAGATTATTCAAGGTTATAAACTGACTAAAGAATCAAGATCTGTGGGAAACAAAAAAAACTAAAGAGTCAATCAAATAAAATAAATTAGAAACAAAAATAGAACAAAATAAAGTAAAAAAGGCTAGATTAATAAAAGCTAAACTTTCTTAATATTACTAATCCTCGGCAACGACACCAAAAATTTGATTGATTGTAATATATGCATATAAAGATTTATCAGTTTTACTGCAAGTGCACGGTGTAGTTGTAGCTAGCACTAGCAAGTGCAAGTTAATCCTATGAGAATTGTAAGCACTAGTATTAACCCTTTTACTATTATCTAACCGTCGAATCAGGTTGTGGATTTAATTAAAAATTAAACTAAAAAATAAACTAAGATTGACATAATAATGAACTTGGATGAGGAAAATATTAAGAAATGTCAATATCAAATAATAGTATCTAGGTGATGAATCCCCCTAAGAATTCTTAGATGCTAAGCCTTTTTTATGCAATTAAATTATTGATTATTAGAGTATAAAAATTCCTATCTTGTGCTAATATCTTTCTTAAGACTGTTAACAACTAATCCTTAGTTATTAAATGAAATCTTTTTCTATTTAAAGCCCCTAAGATCGCATTATCGATTTGTGAATTTCATTATTAGGTTATGTCGACTTATCTTTATGTTTGCACTTCTAATTATGGTAAATCTATTCACATAAGAGGATTTATCAATCTCAATCATATGAAATCAAATCATGGACTAATATTCCTGATATATGAGTTCAAGAAAATAATGTATAATTGAATTTCAATAAATCAATCAATAAAATTTCATTAAATAAAAAATCAAATCATATTGTCATCATAACTTAAGGTTTGATTGACTTTTTCTAATAGTCAATGTTGTATTAACCCCAAGTTTACGGTGTAGTTGTAGCTAATATCGATAAGTACGAGTCAATCTCATGAAGACGATGAATACTAATAATTATCGTTATCTTATTATCCAGCCTATAAATTGATTTTGATTGTTAATAAAAAAAATTAAAGCAAGTAAAATAACATAGGCAACGATATTGAACAGAGAATCAAGAACTCACTTAGAAAATTACCAATATAAAAAAATAGTATCTAGGTTTCGAATACCCCTAAACCCTGTATGCTAATAGCAAACCTTGAGTCTACTAACAACTAATCCTAATGTTTTTCAACTAAAACACTCAGGTTAAAGTTTATAGGGATTCAACAGGGGAATCCCTTGTCTCCATACCTCTTTTCCTTGGTAATGAAAGCACTCCATAAACTTACTCAGCATGTTATAGTACGAGAGAAGGAGTTCAGATACCACTCAAGGTGTGGTATATTTAAACTGACAAACCTTTGTTTTGCAGATAATTTTATCCTACTTTCAAAAGCGAATGCCTCCTCTATCCCCATCTTCATAAAAGCTCTAAAGATCTTTTAAAGAGCTTTAGGACTACAAGTAAATTGTTCCAAAAGCAATATTTTTCTATCCAAAAGTGCCTCACACCTACAACATTTGACCACTTCATTAACGGGAATACAATTACAAGAGTTCCCAGTAAAATATTTGGGAATTCCCCTCTTTCCATACAGATTAAAAGCTAGAGACTATGCAGGTTTACTTGAAAAAATACAAGTCAGAATTTCTTAGTGGAGCTTTAAACATTTTTCCCGAGCTAGAAGGGTTTAACTTATTAACTCAGTTCTCAATTCTCTCAATATCTATTGGGCTGCCCATTTATCTTTCCCAAGTTCCATTTTGAAAGCTATTGACAAATTATTCAACAACTTCTTATGCAGAGGAAGCAAGGAGAGAGGTACCAAGACTATGGTGAAATGGGAATAGCTCCGTGCCCCTAAAGGTCCAGGTGGTTTGGGGATTTATTCCATCAAACTTACGAACTGAACCCTACTCACAAAAAGTTTATAATGACTAATGAAAGACAAACAATCCTTGTGGTGCAGATGAATTCATAGATATTTCATCAAGAATCGTAATTTGTGGGCTATAGATTGTACTCATATTCCCTCCACCATACTTAGAGCCATTCTAAGGTTGAAGGAACAACATAACACAAACTTCATTGTGCTTATAGGCAATGGAAACTCCACCAACTTTTGATATGACAATTGGCTGTCTGTGAGCCGTTTGATTAACTACAATGGTGTGGAGTCCCTTAGGACTTTGTTTCCCGTAAAGGTGCTAGTTTTTGTGGCCTTGCAAAGTAAAGATAGGATAAGGAAAGCATCAATCCCCATCTTTTTAGCTGATGAAATCTATGGATCTTTTTGCAACAATGAACAAGACAAATACGTTTAGAGAGCTACGGCTGATGTTTGTTTTTTGAACTCCTCTTATAAGGCATTAGGTTTCAAGTAACTCCCCAACCTGGCATGGATACTTATGGGCTAGTCGTCTTCAACCTATAGCTTCCTTCACACTATGGCTTGCGATGAAGGGAAGACTAAAAACAGTTAACAAAGTGTCCAAATACACTCAACTTACTAATGGTATTATTTATGCAGACAAGCGGAAGAAACCAATGAACATTTATTCTTCAAATGCCAGTACATTAGCAACATATAGAGAGATATTTATAGTTGATGCTTGCCAAATTGGATGATTGCCAGTATAGAATGTATACACACACTATAGCTACCTTACTAAAATAGCATTGCTTCTAAGCGTTTTTGGATAGCACCATCTTTGATGGTCACTGCTATATGGGATAAGAGAAATCTATGTACATTTCAAAACAAAACCACCTCCCAAGAACATTTTTATAACCACTTGTTCAACCATATATGACTCGAAATTTGTGTTCGCAAGTAGAAGTTTCATTATGGATGTAACACCCCACTCCGCCGAACCCGAACCCGATATCGATCGTGATACCCGAATCCGTGCCCCGCGAGGGTGGCGTGTCACATCACTTAAC
>JANZXR010000170.1:34580714-34600624 GCA_027575705.1 Erythroxylum echinodendron | reverse complement strand
GGAAAAAAGGGAAGAATTTGTGACAGAAGGATAGTTAAGCCTTCTGAGGAGCATTCAGCTCTGGGTAGGGAAATACTAAATATTACCATTGTAATGGTTTATAATATTGCTATAATTCAATAATACAACGTACCTCTAGTATTAAAAGACTAGAGTTCTATCAATATGTTATCATCATTATCTTGCAATCCTTTTATGCACCTCCTATTGTTGCATAAATTATAAGCATGAAACATAGAGAAACAAATGGATACTGTTGGTATAGCAATTGACATAAAAGAGTCCAAAATTTGTGGATAAGAAGTAACAATTGAAAATCATGAGCAGACCTCTAATTGGCTCCCTAGTGCAAGGTTGTGGATATCAAACACGACCAATGTTATTATCTTGTGCACCAAAGTTTGCAACTAAGGACATGTATCTTGGAGAAATTTTTTTAATTCACATGCATCATGAGTCATAAAGAGACAATTTCGTCATTTTGAACACTGAGCACAATTGTGGGCTCATCGTCCAAGATAAATGTAACCTGATCACACTGTTCATGTAAAATCCCAAGATGGAAAGCTTACCCTTTAGTACCATCTATAGGGTCCAACACCCAATGTCTTCCCCGGGAACCACCTTCAGATTTGCCACTGTCAATGGCACTGAGCACATCTTCTTGAGATAAGTTGGATACACTGCATGACTCATCACTAGCTAATGTGTCACAAACAAGTTTTGTTATGCGCTCTCGAGTTTCCTTGGCAGCATCTAGTCGAATATCAAATGAATCCTAGAGGTAATCCATAAAAGTCACTAAATTGAAGCCCGTATTCAAATAACAAAACCACAAAAAGGGTTTGTAAGTGAAAGCACCTCCTCTGCCACTAATGAGAAAGGTTTAGAAGGAATCTCCTTTTGCAACACAAGACTGACTACAGCCTGTGAACCTGAAATCAACAAAAATTAGGCGGGAATGAAAATATAGGTAGCAGTAGTGACTTTTGCATCAATTTGTATGTCAAGCACCCTCATCAACAACATTTCAAAAAAGTCATCCTTAATATATCCAAACAGAAAGAACCCAGTATCTTCCAAGAAGATGGACTATGTAAGATGGCAAAGTATTTTAGCAGGTACTAACTGATGGAAATTACAGGTTCCTAGGCAAAGTTGTGTGCCTGAAATAACGCTATTAACTTAGTGCTCCAAAAGGTCACTTAAAAATACAAGGGAACACAATGATATGACCAAACTTTCTATTGTGGATAAGTACTTTACAGTTTTCTTACTATTCTAGACAATAACTTAACCAACTGCTTTGAAATTAAGCTAATGCCTGAAAAAGTACTTAATGCAGTTGAACAAAAGTGAACTGTTTTTCGTTTGACCATCAAGGTGTGGGCATACTAGACAGCAGGGAATTTTAGTCGACCAAAAGCATGGACTTCCATGCATGTTTGATCCACCCAACAAATACCGTTTTCGTGTGTTTAGGATTCCCATTCAGAATAATAACCATGAAAAGAATATTAAGTATCTCAAATGATAGGAAGTAATATGTATTAAAATGACTACAGACCATAATCAGCCACCGTGACAGGACTCTTATCAGATTTTGACTGCACATCCGATCGCACAAGAGCCTTCTGCACTTTCTGAGGAACCAAAAGGGAAATTGATAAACTTAGCTTGATAAACAAGAGCAGAAAGTTCTACGAAAATAGAACATGGTCCTCTGACTACCAATGTGAAAAAATATGATAAATGGTAGTAATAACGCAACGATCAAGATTGTAAACTGCATGAGTCAATCAGAAACATATATAATCATCTATAGTCGTTCGGAAGTAAAAGGCATTGACAGTAGTATTAGCACATTGTGTGATATCAAACTATTTCCTTATGGTTTAAAGGTGACCGTGATCACATTACACTTGTTTGATGGCCATAACAACACGATGAAAAATCAGGTCCTTTCAAAGACTAAATCTTGTGAAGATAACCAAAAACCATGTAATGCAATTGTAGCACACAGAATTAGAAGAAAACAAAGACATATAATTTGGTTCGACCCAAGATGGCTTTTGTGCTAAAGAATACACCAGTACGACCAAAGCAAAGCAATAATGGGAAATAAAGCATCAGCGAAGCTAAAATGGACGATTAACTAAGAGCAAAGGAAAAAACAATCCTGTGAACATAAACAGCAACCGAAAATAACAAGGGTTTTCAATCAAGATTAAAACTTTACCTTCTGGGTCACTTTCAAATTAAGATTTAAAGCTAAGATCTCACCACACACAGACAAGAAAAAAAAGGATTACTCATAATGCAGATCCGTTTCTTAGAACAAGACCATGACGAGTAAATGAACAACCAAAAATTGAATACTTGTACTTAACAAAACTGTTAGTGAAAGATGGAGACTGCCTGGCAGAGGCGAGCAGCCAAGGAAGCGGCTTTTTTGGCGGCAGCAAGCTCCTTGTCGTAAGAAGACATTGAAGAAACAATCTTGACAGAGTAAGAAGAAGAAAGGGTCTTGTTCTTGGAGGAGAAGAGAGGAAATAGAAGATGGGTTTTGTATGTTTTGATTTGGGGTTTCAATGTGCATAAGCCACAATTGACAGAAATCATCTCTTGTATTGCTTATGATCTCCAATTTCCTAATCACATCGATCTGCTCGTGCAACTCAAACCAATTGATGTGTACTAATATTTTAATTTGTTAAGGGGAATGGACATATTTGAATTTAAATTGAAATTTATTTAAATTAAAAATAATATAATTTTATTTAATAATTAAACAAAAATATTTTACTTTATTTGGCATTTCAAACTTACCATTTGCACAAGGCTCCCGTAAAGTCAATTAAATTTTCTGTTTTAGTTATTTTATTCTAATTTTGTTCTATTAAATCTTATCTATGTATTTATGTAAGATCTACGTAAATATATGAATGAAATTTAATAAAATAAGATAAGAACATCATAATCTAAATAAGAGATATAATTCCGCAAAGTTATAATATAAATGTAAAAAATTGTTTTCGTAAGTTGAAATTACGACGCTACGATGAAAAATGACCAACCTCATTGTTATCATCTTTTTATTTCTTCTAATTTTACTTTATATTTATATCATATTCTATTTATAATATTTTTGTTGAATGAATTTGTCTATATATATATATATGTATATATAACTAAAGTAGATTGTGTATAATAAAGAATAATTTAACATAAAATTTTAGATTAAATTATAAACTCATTTTATATAAAATAAGAAATTTTATATAAAATTTTCTATAATATATAAGATCACATTAATTTATATAATTCAATAATAATTATTAAGAAAATTTTAATAATTGATAATTTGTTTTATTAATAATCTAGTAGACTTTACATTAATTGATTTGCAATTACATTTTAAGTTGTGTTTTTGTGACTCTTGTATTCTATTTTTATATTTACCTTTCGTTGATATTTACTTATAAAACATATATATATTTATTATTTATCTAAAAATAAGTATTATAAACAGAACTATAGTCAATTTATATAAAAATGAATTCAAAAATACATATATTCTAAGAATTTAAGTCTACTATTTTTTAATATACAACTTCATATATATATTATTTTAATTTTTCTTAATTTAAACAAAGAGTAATTATTCAAATTGTTTCTCTTATTCACTAATTTTTTATTAAATGAAATTGAAATTTGAATTATAATAAGATAAATTTTTATTAAATAGAAATGAAATTGACTTTATTAACATGATATTATACCACTTCATGACTTTTTTTTGCCCTTTTCTTATTAAACATTGACATATAATCACATAAAACTCCTTTGCTCCACCATTGAAAGACCTTCTTCTACGGTGCATAAACCATAATACCACCTGATTATATTAAAATAATGTCGATGTCGTTTTAATATATAAATTAAAGTACATTATTTTAAATTTAAAAATAAGATTTGGATCATCTCAAGTCGAATTCAAAAGTGAAATTGCAGAACCTAGCTAGATGCATGCATGTACATGGAAGTTCCAAAATATCAGAAGCTATTTAGTTGTTACATCGCCATAACTTTCTTAAAATAGAGTTCAATGAAAGTAAAACACAAGAGTTACTTTCATTTTCAATTTACACCACAAAAGAGAGAGCCTCCAGGTGGGGCGGGTAGCCATCAAACTTGAACCTAACTTTCTCTACCTGTTTCCTCATTCCTCCTGATCAGAAACCAGAAAAAGAAACAAAAAATAGGTCCATTTGATATATTCATGTCTCCTGAACATTATAATCTGCAGAAACACCAAATCTTTCCGATACCAACGTGGTGGAAGGTGGTGGAGATTGCAAGCTGCTAGAGAGAAAGAGGGTTTGGAAGAAGGTACAGAAATGGCGGACGTGGAGCCTGTATCAACAGTATGGAACAAAACACAGGAGACAATAGTGTGCTATGCACCAACCATGATCACCACAAATGGTGTATGGCAAGGTGATAATCCTTTAGATTTCTCCCTCCCTCTTTTCATTTTGCAGCTAACTTTGGTGGTCGTCACCACTCGCATTCTCGTGTTCTTCCTCAAACCCCTTCGTCAACCTCGTGTCATCTCCGAGATCCTGGTAAGTCTTTTCTTATTATTCTGTTTAGTTCTGCATTAGATGTTCAAGAGATTTGTGCAAACGTTTGCATGATGACCAACATGAAAAAAAAATGAAATGATCGTCCAATATCATGATCAAATCACGGTTGAATCGTTTCAAGAAGACAATGATCTTCATGATGTTCTTAAAATTTACAGGGTGGAGTGTTATTGGGACCATCTGTGCTAGGTCGTAACACAACATTTGCAGAAACAATATTTCCTATGAGAAGTGTGATGGTGCTTGAAACAATGGCAAATGTTGGATTACTCTACTTCCTCTTCCTTGTTGGAGTAGAAATGGACATATCTGTGATAAGAAGAACTGGGAAAAGGGCATTGTTCATAGCTGTTGTTGGTATGATATTGCCTTTCCTTGTAAGTCTCGGTTTCAGCTTCGTACTTCGAAGTGAACATACTGTTCACAAAGGGACAGTAGCGATCTTCTTAGGTGTAGCTCTCTCTGTCACAGCTTTTCCGGTTCTTGCGAGAATACTTGCAGAGCTGAAACTCATCAACTCAGAGCTTGGAAGGCTTGCAATGTCTTCAGCTTTAGTCAATGACATTTGTGCTTGGGTTCTGCTAGCTTTTGCCATTGCTTTAGCAGAGAATGAAACAGCTTCTTTGGCTTCTCTGTGGGTGATTCTTTCCAGTGTAGCATTCGTCCTTTTCTGCATCTTTGTTGTTAGACCAGCAATCTCGTGGGTGGTTCGAAGAAACCCAGAAGGAGAAACATTTAGTGAGTTCTACATATGCCTTATTCTCACAGGAGTGATGATTTCAGGTTTCATTACAGACTCCATTGGAACACATTCTGTGTTCGGGGCTTTTGTGTTCGGACTAGTCATTCCAAATGGACCTTTGGGTGTGACACTTATAGAGAAACTAGAGGACTTTGTTTCAGGACTTCTGCTACCACTTTTCTTTGCTATGAGTGGACTCAAGACTGATATATCTTCCATTAACAAAGCAAGTACCTGGGGAATTCTAACTCTTGTCGTCATCCTTGGAACTGCTGGTAAAGTTGCAGGAACTATGATCGTTACTCTCTTCTACAAGATGCCATTACTTGATGGGGTTGCCCTCGGTTTGCTTATGAACACCAAAGGCCTTGTTGAAATGATTGTCCTCAATGTGGGCAAAGACCAAAAGGTAAGGTACTTATATTTCCTTAAACATCTTAGTTGCACATAGATTTATGTACACAAACAGACATACTTGGTTGCATATTTTGACAATCACATTGGTCATAACATGATGTGTGCACAATTTTCATTATGTACAGGTCTTAGATGATCAAGATTTTGCGATCATGGTGATTGTGGCTGTTGTGATGACTGGAATCGTCACACCAATTGTTACAACCGTGTATAAGCCAGCAAGAAGGTGCGTAGCATACAAAAGGCGAACGATTCAGAGGACGAAACTAGATTATGAGCTTCGAGTTCTGGTGTGTATACACACACCCCGAAACGTCCCAACCATCATCAACCTCCTCGAAGCTTCTAATCCAACCAAAAAGTCTCCGATGTGTGTCTATGTCCTCCATCTTGTAGAACTAACAGGTCGAACATCTGCCATGCTCATAGTCCACAACACCAGAACTTCAGGCCGACCTGCTCTTAACCGGACACAAGCTCAGTCTGACCACATCATCAATGCCTTCGAGAACTATGAACAACACAACAGTTGTGTCTCAGTTCAGCCATTAACAGCCATTTCACCTTACTCCACAATGCACGAAGACATCTGCAACTTAGCAGAAGACAAAAGGGTCGCTTTCATAATCGTTCCTTTTCACAAGCAGCAAACAGTTGATGGAGGCATGGAACCAACAAACCCTGCATTTAGAACTGTGAACCAGAATGTGTTAGCAAACGCACCATGTTCAGTTGGGATTCTCGTCGATAGAGGGCTGACTGGATCGACGAGACTATCGGCGAACCATGCCTCTCATCAGATAGTTGTACTCTTCTTTGGTGGACCAGACGATAGAGAAGCTCTAGCATATGCATGGCGGATGTCAGAACATGTTGGAGTAACCCTAACAGTCATTAGGTTCATTCCAGGCCATGAAACAGCTCAACCTGTAAGAGTTTCACACAGTAATTCAGATGAACTCACTGCACTACCCATTGGAACAAACACTGACATGGACCACCAACTTGATATGGAGCTTATAAACGAATTCAGAATCCATAAAGCTAATGATGAGTCCATTTTTTACACTGAGAAAGTTGTCAACAATGGAGAGGAAACTGTGGCAGCTATAAGAGCAATGGACAATGTTCATGACCTATTCATAGTCGGAAGAGGACAAGGGTCGTTTTCACCACTTACAGCTGGTCTCACAGACTGGAGTGAGTGCCCTGAGCTTGGAGCCATTGGCGACTTGCTAGCTTCATCAGACTTTGCAGCCACAGTTTCAGTGTTAGTGGTGCAACAGTTCGTCGGAGCAGGACCCGTGGGAGAAGATGTTTCATCGCCGACAACTCCTAGTGCACTAGATGATCCATTTAGCAACGAGGAGTTGATTAATAGACGATCGACAACTAAAGATCCGTCAATGGATCAACCAATATACGATGCTTAAATGTATATAGATACTCTAGGATTATGTGAAGCTCACAATTACTACCCATCAAGGAGATAGATTCATACTCAAAAACTTGTAGAGAAGGAAATTTAGGGAGTCTCTTCTTAATTTTTCATTTGTACAATGATTTTTTTTCATATCAACTTCCATTATTTTAGGATATACAAGCTTCTAATATTTTCAATAGTTTAGTGTATGTTTTAAAAACTGCCAAGAAGTTAATTCGGTAAGATAAAAAGTTTAAGATTTAAAAAGTTCGACTGGTATTATATTGCTATAAAATCTGTTAAGATTTGAATAAATTAAAAATTTTAAAATATGGTAGAAAGAAATTGTCCTTATCAATCAAAGAATTTGAGGTTTAATTAAAAAAAATGTTAAATAAAATTTGATTTATTTATTTTAGTTTATAAGAACTTATTAATTCATAAAAATTGAATAATTAATTAATAAATTAGTCGATTTTTAACAATAAAAGTTATTAAACTAAATTAAATAAAAAAGTTAAAAACCCACACGAAAATTTAGATAATTTAAGATTTTTGTAATCTATTCCACCGAACTGAATGAGTTTTTCGATTATTGATTTCAGCACAACAATCAGCATTTCATTCTAACAGATGAGCCAAAGGATAAAAAAAGTTTAAGCATCATATGTTAGTAACACTTACAACCCTAAGAATGTGAGGTTTTTGTTAGCAATAAATACTATTTTAGTAACATTAGAAGTGTAAAATGATATTAAAAATGACAATAAATTTTGAAATTTTATTTTAAACAAAAATTTTAATATATCAAAAAATAAAATATAAAAATTTGAAGATTTTAACAAATTTAATCGTTATGGAACATCATTTAATACCCTTTCACCTTTCATTTTGATGTTTCTCCACACATTCTTTAGGAATTCATTTGACTTAGGCTATGTTTGGTTGGACATGAAATTTTTAATAGAATGGAATTGTTTATAATAGAATGAAATACAATGTAAATAGATGTAATATTATAAAATTGTTGTTTGGGAGGGATGAAAGGATTCATAATGTACTATAGTGAAATGTTGTTTGGATGAAAGATTTATAATATAATATAGTGAAATGTTGTTTATTATTTTATATTTCATTTTAAATCCCTCCAAATTGAAAGTTTTGGGAGGGATGAAAGGGTTCATACTGTAATATAGTGAAATGTTATTTGGATGAAAGGTTTATAATGTAATATAGCGAAAAATTGTTTATTATTTTATATTTTATCCTAAACCTCCCAAATTAAAAGTTTTTCATTTTTACCGTGTACGATGGAATGAGATGTAATATGAAATCATCCTCTTCCATCCTACTTCATTTCATTCCATTATAAATCCTCCTCTCAAATAATGAAATAATATTACATTATATTTCATTTTATTAATAGACTCCCAACTAAACATAGCCTTAACGATACAAATTCCATTTAGTGCTGCTTAAGTACATTGAAAATCATTTTAGTTTAATTCTTTTGTCATTTCGTTAGTCAAATTTTGAAAGTTATTACTTCTCTTATGATATTATTTAATTATAATATAACTTTTTATCATATTATGCTAATTTTCTATTTATTTTTCATTTAAAACGAAATAATATTAGAATTCTCAAATTCTAATTATGATGACGCTTTAAAACTATAAATATATGAAAACTAACTGAAGAACTTGTATGATAACTAAATAATATTATAAAAATAAATAATAGTTTTTAAAATATAAATTATTTTTAAAAAGTCAACCCATATAAAGGTCTAATGTAACCCTAATTTGTTGGGTAAATCTTTGTATTGTTCCTTATTGCTCTTAGAATTCCCTTTTGGAATCAATTTAAAGTTATTGTGCTAATAAAATCTTACAACTATGTAATTTATAATTGAAATGCAGCTTTTACTTGCATAGACTTGTCATCTTTTTTTGGTAAATCAAAGACCACCACAATATTATTAGGGTATGATTGTTGAAGGTTTACTAATAGAATGAAATCTTTTTTGGTAAATCAAAGGCCACCACAATATTATTAGGGTATGATTGGTTGAAGGTTTACTAATAGAATGAAATAAAATGACATATTATTCTATCGTTTGGGATGAAGGTTTATAATAGAATGGAATTGAATGGAAGAGGAGGGTTTCATATTACATTTCATTCCATCATAACAGTAAAAATGAAAATCTTTTGATTTAGAAGGTTTATGATGAAATATAAAATGATACACTATTATATTATAAATCCTTCATCAAAACAATATTTCACTATATTATATTATGAATCCTTCCATCCCTCTCAAACAACAATTTTTTATTATTACATTCATTTACGTTCCATTTCATCATAATTCTATTTCATTATATTCCTTTCTATTTCATTAAAAATTTTATGTCCAACTAAACATAGTCTTAGGAATTATAATTTGGCTCAAATTGGTTGACATAGACCTAGACAACCATGATTTATTTAGTATAATATAAATACTATATTTTCAATTTTATGGTTTCAATTCTCTAGCTTAACCCTATACTAAATTACTCCTTCCTCTCCGAGCTAATATAATTTTAAACCTAATTACATAGCCAAATTTTGATGATCATTAAGGGTCAATCTTACTCAATAAGAAAATTTGTATTTTATTAAAATATTGTTTTTAATTATTTTTGATTAAATTTAGACACAATTAATTTTCCTCTAATTTTGAGTTAAATAATTTTACTTTAGTTTGTAATTTAACAAAATAGATTTATTTGTTTTAAAAATATTTTATGTTGCTAAAATATTAAATTTCTATTACTTGACAATGTTAATATAAATAGTGTTATATATATAATTACATGCGAATTTGTATTAAAGTAATTAATTTGATAAATATTTACAAAGTTTTAACTAGTTTTTAATACTAAAAGTGTTTTTAATATAAGTTTATTTTGAAAAATATCTGAAACATTCAAATGTGTACCATAATTTATTAGCATTTAGTTTGTAAATATTATTGTTGTTTAAAGTTTTATAAACATATATTTTAATAGAGCCACTCTTATTTATCTTTTTTAGTACTCTTTTATTATCCACAGCTTGTAAATATTCAGTGACAAAATCATGTTCTTAAAATAAATGGTCATTTTGTTTACGCCAAAAAATGGATTTGGCCTATTTTTATTGTTTTGGGTCGAAAGCCCGAAGCTCAAAGAGAGCCCAAGGTTCGAAGTCCAGAAGAAATTTACTGATCCTGGCTCATCAAAATTCAGTGTCCAACAAAGAGGAAAGCAGTAGAATTTGAGTTGGAGTGAAAGTCTTGAAATTCAAGATAATAAGGAAATAAGATGATAAACTTTATAAAGTTTTATCTAAATTTTATCTCTATCTAATAGGATAAAGTTTTATCCAAATTTTATCTTTATCTGATAGAATAAAGTTTTATTCAAATTTTATTTCTATCTAGCAGGATAAAATTTAATCGAATTACAAGTTTAATGAAGACTGGACACCTATCATTATTAACTATAAATAGAAGTTTTGAAGCAGAAAAAAGCTTCAATATCTCACATATCAAAAGTCTGGCATCCCAGTAAACCTATTAGCTTATTTCTATTTTCGGCAATCATTTATTTTTTCCCTAGCATTAGTCTTTTCTTTTCAATTGATTTAAGCAATTTTCAATTTCTTAGTCGTTGCATTTTACCGAATTGTTTATCAATAAAGCAAAGTTCTTTTCTGTTAAATTTTTGTCTCTTTCTAGCATACACAATCGTTTTATTAGAAGTCAAAAATTACGAGTCCCAATATCTTTTTTCCTTATTTCCTAGTTTACAATCACTTTAAATTCTTGACACACTCGCAAACACATTCACAACGAAACAAGGGGCTACGTGTTAACCTTTCATTAAAATAAAGACAAACACATTTATATCATGAAGCCCTCTAGGAGGTGGTTATGTTGATGAAGTGGGAAAAATAGGGCCAAAAGATCTTATGTTTAAATCTCCCTACCTATACTCCCTCGATTGAGCCTGTTGTACAGGGCTTGTCTAATGCAGAGTACCGGCCGTTGACGTAATTCGCAGGCTATTGCGTTATTCTGGAGGTTTACCCAATGTGCATTTAAAGGATAGCGGCTGCAGATTTCTTCATTCAAAAAAAATTATATCATGAAATTTGAGAATTTGTATGCCTGATATCAATAATTAAAGAATTTAACCGACGCAGTTGATTTTAGCCAACTAAATTTTTAGTTTGTTTTTTTATTTTTTGATTCAATTGACTTTAATAAATATTATTGTTAAAAATTGACTAGTTTATTAATTAATCAATCAGTTTTGTAAATTAATCAATTTTTATAAATCAATTAACTTTTATTTAACAGTTTCTTGTTTAATTAAATTTTTGGTAAACAAGGATAGTCTCTTGAAATTATATTTTAAAATTTAAAATTTTATTCAATTTTTAATTGATTTTATAAAAGTGTAATACTGGTTGAACTTCCTTAATCTTAAATCTCTTGTTTTATTAGTTTAACTTTTGGTTTGGTTTTTATTTTAATACGTTCCTCCATATTTCTTTAACTTTATAACTATTTTTATAATGAAAATTTGAAGACATATTGGGAAATGTCTAATTTATAACCTACCTACAAATTTCAAAATCAATTGTAAAATCACTGAAAAACTTTTTCTTTTCACTCAAGTGCATCTTCTCGTCACTCTTTATGCAAAAATGCCATAAAGAAAAAGGTGATACATAAAGAATATACCATATTGTCAAGTCCTCCAATTCCAACATTAAAAAATTTTAATTACCCACTTTAAGTAATATAATATTACAAAGTAACATCAATTTTTCCTGAAATTCGGTATAAAGCCAATCAATGCCTAATTCTCCCTACCGCAATTGCAAGGTTAATGGTCACCTACTCTGACTTTGGCTTCCTAGAATCTTTACTTTGTATAAGAAAACGTGATTCATAATTATGCATTTAGTAGTGGATAATGTCTAACTCACTCTCTTTTGCTTCCATGCAAACTCAAATCTCTTATCAATTAGTCTTATCAAGCAAAAGAGAGCTACTGTATACAATTATGAGTCTAACTCGAGTTTTAAAAATATATTTAAATAATTAATTAAAATTCATATTTAAGAATATTAAATAATTTTTAATTATTTACTTTTGAGTATATAAATCTCTTAAATTTAAACTAGAATTATTGCTAATATGATTTAGACATATAACATAATTAAATTTGCATAATATGAGTGATTAAGAAAACATGTGAAAAACCTTACATCGGTTGGAGAGGAAAACTAAGCACACATTATAAAAATACAGATACCTCTTTCTTATAGATGTGTTTTTTCGGGTGCGGGATAAGCAAAACCGTGAAGAAAATATATGTGAACAGGTGGTCTGGGTTGTTATAACATGGTTCATAATTAAACACTAATTAAGTATCCCATTTAAAGATAGTGTCCCTGCTTGTTAAAGATAATGGTGCGTACTACTAAATCTCTGCATGTAATCAAGATTTTTACTGAATTGTTGTTGTATTAAGAGATAATGTTTAATTCAAATACCTTATATATAAATCACTCTTATCGAACAAAAGAGAGTTTAATAACAAGTTTAATTAAGAGTTGATTAAAAATTCAGATTTAAGACTATTGATCAACTTTTAATTAGTTACTTTCAAATTTATAAATCTTTTAAATTCAAGTTATAATATCTTTTTGAATCAATCTAAGCATGAAAAGACATAAAATGATGTATATATACCACGCTTGGATTCTAAATATGTAATGGTCGGTCAACTTTCTCGTAAACACGTTTGGATTGTTACAGCACATGTTTAGTCATCCATTGCTTTCTTACACACTAGTGGAAGGTTGGATTGTTCTAAACTTCCAATGGCAGACAAGTTAGCCTTCAAAACCTCCATAAAAAGAGAGACAAATGTCTTCCCATTAGCTTTAAATGGCTAAAAGATTCATTTTATCCATTTGGTTTGTCTTTTTCTATATATGTTAGTTGTCACTTTCTCTTATTGTAATTGTCACAACTCCAATTTCTATGCTTCCATCTTCCATATTGAAAGTAGAAATATATATTTTGTTTGCTTTCTTGCCTACCCACTTTGATAGAGTTACAAAATTGTGCAAAGCAAAGTTGCCCTTTTCCCTCGTAGATGTATAATACACTTTGCACTTAGGGATAGGTTACTTTTAGTAAGTGTCTTATGTGAAACAACTCATTACAAGTTTGGTTAAATGCTTAGTGAGTTTAGATCTTGTTAATTAATAATGTCTCAAACTAATAAAAATTTTGCTATGTAGTTAAATTTGATGTAAATTATCTCTAATTTAATAATGGATATATTACTAAATTTTATTATAAAATTTTCAATTTCGTCTATATTATTGTATTATCTTGTTAAATTATTAGTCATGATTAATATAATTTTTTGAAATATCAAAAAATAAGTCCTCATTAATTTAGGATTAAATCATATCATCATCACATCATCACCCAGATTGAAATATCGCAACAAAGCAAAATCTGAGAAGGTTTGATAGTACGTAACCTTACTCTTACAGAGTAGAGAGGTTGTTTTCGGTAAACCATATCAAATTTCTAATCCAAAATAGGTTTGAGTCATATCTAAAACAACTTACATTATAGAATATTCTATAATATTTTATTTTCCTACATTAAAAATTTCAACTGAGATTTGTAGTTTATAAATAAAGATGTTTCTTCTTGGCAGTCAGAAAATAAAAAGCAATTATCATATTAAATTTGGTGTGATTTCAAAAATTATATACCTTTAATGACCTATAAAGGTCCAATTAACAACATAATATGGCAATGGACATTACTGATCATATTAGTTTAGAAAATAAAATTTTATTTAATTGGATAAGAAATGATTATTTAAAATTTTTAATTATAATTATTTCAATATAGACTAAATAAATTATCAAGTGTAAGTAATAATTTACAAATTAGTACTCCAAATAACCCCATAACGAACTAAGAATTTAAAGCCAAACAATGGATTTTTTTTTTGGACCAACCATATTATTAAATAATTTACCGAATGATACAATGAGTGAATTTTGCGTGACACTTTCGAATTTGCATTGGCCGTCCAATCTACAGCTGATGATATGACTGATAGACTTGGACCTGATGACCAGCTGCTATAAATTGACCGCATATGTAGGATGCCAGCTTTTGCTGGTCAAAAAGTCATACCCAACCATAAACTTGATAGATTCTTTCTTTGAAACTAAAACAACACTTTTGTAGATGTGAATACGTTGAGCCGGGCGGGGTTAGGAGCAGTCAGTCAGGATAGGTCGACCCATAGTTTGGCCTGATCATGGGTTGATTGCCCGAGCTAACCTGGTTTGTTATTTTTATATAAAAAAATTTAAAATAATATTATTTTTGACAAAATGACCTCGTTTTTTACAAAACAAAATAACAGTTGAGCCATTAACCAGGCCCTTTTTGACGAGA
The DNA here is from genome assembly GCA_027575705.1 of Erythroxylum echinodendron. Classification (NCBI taxonomy): domain Eukaryota; kingdom Viridiplantae; phylum Streptophyta; class Magnoliopsida; order Malpighiales; family Erythroxylaceae; genus Erythroxylum; species Erythroxylum echinodendron. The sequence goes on along the minus strand of JANZXR010000170.1, from coordinate 34,585,851 downwards.
CAGGATCTTCTGTCCGATTTTATGGTATCTTATTCTGTCTTATGAATCTCAGCCATTCATTTATGTAAGTTCCACATTTATTTATACGGGACTCATATAAATGAATGGTTGAGATTCAGAGGACAGAATAAGACACCAAAAAATTAAACAGAATATCTTGTCCCCTTTTTGACATACCTAAACATGTTAAGTTTTAGTTTCGTTATTTTCGTTCTCACACAAAATTGTGAGCCTAAAAAGGTGATTATTGTTGTTAAAATAATAATAAATTTGAAGTTTATTATTAGAGATGAGAATGAGTCAGATCGAGCTACGCCTAACACGAGACTACCCGACTCACAGGCTAAGTGGCTCATGGCACAACGGGCCAGTGGTTGCAAAGCTTGTGATCCTGCTTGGCTCGTCTTTTTTTTTATTAAAATTAACAAGACAATGTCATTTTTAACCTTCTCTTTAAGCCGAGGGTTGGGTTGGGCAACTGCCCAAGAGTGTCATCCCTATTTATTATATACTATTTCAATCGTATTAATAATTTCAATAGCTTTTTAATTTCTTATAACATTTTGTATTTTCATTCCAAAACAAATGCAATAAAAGAAAAACTATATGATGTTTCAATTAATAAATCGAACTTGACAATAAATTTTTAAAAATGAAATAATTATATTAAATACAATCTTTTCTTTCTCTAAATAGAAATTAGAAGCACATGATGAATTGCTTGAAATATACAGGTACAAGTAAGTTCAACATAATTTCGCTAAAATTCGGAATCTAATGAAATCTAATAGTGTGTAACCTTTCTCCTAACTAGTAAAGATGTTATTTTTAAATGATCCATGTGAAAAAAAGAGAAAAATTAAAATTAAAAAATAGAATATAAAATAAAAGTTTAAGTTGCGGACTTTATAAATCTTTTCAAAATTTAAGATATTTTAAAATTTAACTTTATTTTATAAAAAATTCTAAAATGACAATAAAATTATCAATATTAACATGAAAACAAGTTAAGTAATTCTTATGAAATAATCCTAATACTTCTGTGAAATTTAATTGAGTGACTTTTCAATAATACAGTAATAATAAAAAAAATTTCGCTAATATGTAGGTTTTGGAAAAGTAATATTCAACTTCTAGTGAGAACTAAACAAATTCCATGGGAATGTAACAAGAAGACAAAGACTTCTGGTTATCCTCTTTTGGATTCAAGTTCTGATTACATTTACTGCATTCTGCTTTCCCATATTATTGATGTTCTCATGCATCTTGTGACTAACATTATTCAACTCATCCTGTCTCTCTCAATCTCAAGTATGCATGCCATTTTCCAACTCAAGTGGGGCAGATTCAAACTTCAAACACATTAACAACTTATCCTTTTCCTTGTAGGTGGGTCAGTTTGACTGCACTGATAGGTACTGAAAAAGGGAGGAAAAGGCTCAATGAGGACAATTCCTACCAAATTATTCTATAGTTTCTTTTAACAGGGAAGCCGCAGTTGTTATCTTATAAATACATATTAAATAAACTGTCAAATACATGTAATAACTCGTTAATTATGTGCTCTAAATAAATTATTTCACAGGCCTCAAACCTTCAACCTCTTAAATTGGAAGGATCTTACAACTTGGACCACCTAAGGGGACATCTTCCAGATTCACCAAGATAAGGTTAAGGCCTTAGTTACTTTGTTCCATGTTGTGTTTGTATGCTGTTGTTCTCATTTGATACCTTCAACTAAGATTGCCCTCGTGCCTCTATCCCTTCTTAATCCTTTTGCCTTCTCATTTTTGCTCACTGTGCCTACCATGTGTGTTGTCTGTAAGTTTTACTGTGTAACTTGCAGGCTTTTGAACATGAGTGCTTTCCCAAGTTTTGTCCTTTATGATTCGTGTCTTGGATTTCTATAGCAACTATTATCTGCAAACTTCTGGATTCTGTAAGTTTCAGCCAATATCATTACTTGAAACGTCAAAGCATTCAGGTTCTTCAGTCCTTGGTTTCCTTCCATGAACGAACCTGAAGTTCCCATACCCCACTTGTTCAGGTGTCCAATTAGTCTAGACTTGTTCAAAGATCCTGTGACTCTATGTACAGGCCAAACCTATGATAGATCGAGCATAGAGAAATGGCTATCGGCAGGTAATCTTACATGCCCTGTGACAATGCAGAAACTTGCTGATGCATCCATGATTCCTAATCATACTCTTCGCCATTTGATCGATCAGTGGCTGAAAATGGGTCCTCAAGCTGGCCCTGATTTTTTCTCAGAAATGGGTTGTTTCACTTCACTTAAGCACGACCTTGAATCTCAGGATGTTTCCTGGGAGAGGAAGCTTCTGACCCTTAGGACGATTCAAACTCTAGCAGAAGAATCTCCATCTAATTGTTCTCATCTCCTTCAACTAGATATCTTACCTTTGTTGCTGAAACTACTCTTTTCTGGAAAAGCAGAACACCATAGGCTGTTCCAAGAACGTGTTATGCTTGTAGAGCAAACCCTTTGTTGTGTCCTCAAGTTGCTGTCTCTTGGAGAATTAGAGGTCTTAAACATGCTAAAAGAAGAGTCCAATTTGGAATCGTTTCAAGTTCTGTTTCATCACGGGACTATCAACATCAAGGGCAGTTTGTGCCGTCTTATACAGGCAATATCATCTTCTCTTCTGACCAGAGAACTCTGTTTAATGCTTGGAAAATGCCATCAACTCCTTCATGGTCTAGTTCTTACTGCCGTTCATGAGAATTACCAGGTATCAGAAGCTGCAATTAAAGCCATATCTGGACTATGCTCCTTAGAATCGAACAGAGAAACTTTGATTCAACAAGGTGTAATAAGTGGTCTATTAACATACATATATAATGCCAGAAGACATGAAAGAAGCTTGGCACCAAAGGCGATGGCCACAATTGAGCTTCTGCTAGGACTAGAAAGTGCCAGAAAAGATGTGATCAACCACCCAAATGGCATCAGAACAATAGTTAAGATGGTTTTCCAGGTATCGGATCATGAAGGGAGTGAAAGTGCTATTAACTCACTGATCATACTATGCACAGAATCTTTACAATCAAGGGAAGAAGCAATTGGTGGTGGAGTTTTAATTCAGCTGCTCTTGCTTTTGCAGAGTCAGTGCAGCAGTAGGACTAAAACAAACGCAAGCATTCTGCTAAAGCTATTGAGATCCAAGTGTAATGATTCACCGAAACATGTTTAATCCAGAAAAAAATGAGGTATCTAGTATGGTGATGGGATATTTGATGCTTGTGTCAAGTTTCAACTTATGTACCTGATCATCCCTTTATAGCATTTTTTTCAACCACTTGAAAGACCCTCCAAGTTGAGGGGATCAATATTACACAACAGTTGAGTTTAGAGATCTATAGGTCCAAAATATACTCAAAGATCTCATCTTTCACTGAACAATTTGATGAAATTTCAAAATGCAGAGACAGAATCTAAGTAAAGAAGTTAATGTATTGCAGAAAGTTCAAAATCAGATAAAACAGAGATTAAAACCTGTCTGTCCCAAAGTATTCAGAAGAACATTGTTCTTGCCAATTTCATGCAATTCTCATCTGAAAGTTTTCAGGGATTTCAGAATTCTGAGTTCATTCTTAGCTACATTCTTTGAACACATTCTTGTCATAGACAAGTTGATCCACACGTAATTTTACTTGAAACTCTAAACCAATAGAATAGTATGCAGAATGCACATAGCTTCCGTAGAAATATTGACTTGGGAACACATCTCTAACATGCCATAGTCATCATCACTAGTTCTTAAGACGGAAAACAGATATACTGTTTCGGTTAACCTGTTCCTACTTTATTCTATATCATCTGATCCAAAAATTTGTATAGGATCCAGAAAAATGTGTTGATAAGATGTACGAAACAGAGTAATAACAGGTTCTCCTCCCCTTGAGATGACCACAATGAGACTGCAGGAGTCAACAGGCAGACATTCGGGATCTGCTCTTTTCTAATTACAGATTGAATTGATTCGAAGACTAGTCTACATTTTCGGCTGAGTAATGAACAAGCAAGTGTGAGCTTAAGCACTTCATGAACTAGACACAGGCCCAAGAGTACACTGTACACACCCGAATATGACATGATCAGTTAGTTAACATAAGCCAAGTTTAAATGGCTCAGGCGGTCAGGCCACCATGGTCAGCAGATAAAGAAGACTTGGTTCCTAAACTCATTGTATCATCTATAGATGATGACTATTTCATATCAGGGCAAAAATAAGCAGAGGTCAAAGATTTTATAAATTTATAAAAATTTATTATTAACCAATGATTAAAAATTTTAACTTTTTCTATGCATATAATAGTAAAAATTTTAAATTGATTATCTTTTTCGTTTTATTTACTTTAATAAATTTTGTTATTAAAGATCAATCAATTTATTAATTAATCGGTTAATTTTGTAAATTAATAAATTCTTATAAATAAAAATTAAATATTTAACAAACTCTTTTTTCAATTAAGCTTCAAAATTTTTAGTAGATAATAACAATTTCTTTCACTAATATTTTAAAAAGTTAATTATTAAAAAAAGTCTAAATTTTTATCAATTTTTTAAAAATAACAATAAAATATAAAAATTTGCAATTTTTTTCATTTATAAACTAACGTTAGTATAGCTGTTATCTTTACTAACATGTCACTGCTACGTGTCAAAAACTCCCATTAATCAAACACAACAGCTTAATTAGCAGAAGTTAATCTAATTATTGAAACTACGTCGTTTTGAACAACATAACCTAAATCCCTCAATTTTCTCTCACTCACGAAATTACTCTCGTTCTCAATTTGTACATTGTAACCTAAATCCCTAAACAATAAATTGGAACGACGGGGTGTGTTACAGTAGCTTATCGTTCAGTGACCGATCGCTACCCAGATCTAGCATCCCATGGAACCAGCAACCTCCGTTCATGCCAACTATTGGTAGGTGCAACTATAATGAATACCTATTCGCAACACGGAGGAGCAGCCATGCTTGCGTCTCGCCATGACATGCTAGCAACGTTCAATCAGGCACTTCCTCATGTCTCAAGCTCAACCTCAGTTGTGTCTCTCCTCTATGGCGAGCCACAGCCACTAGCTGCACTTCTTCTCCGACCATGAT